>JAUMHR010000060.1:7563732-7579900 GCA_032361145.1 Enteromius fasciolatus | reverse complement strand
CCGGGCTCCCTGCCTGTCCCCCGGACAGTTCGCCAAACAAGCTATTTTATCGCCGAGGTAGTGGGAACTAGTGAAAAACAGTAAAAGGTCCCCAGAAAAAAAGTAAAAGCTTTCAATGGGGTGGCACCTTTTCAAAAGTTACACTTTATTAAGATTTATTTTAGGTTTGTAACAATTTACCATATTGGTACCAACATTGCACCAATATGGACCCTTTAAGTAAAGGTGTATCTTTTGTGTAAGTCATATGAGAATGAAAAATTATGAATGTAATACCTAACCTATTGATAAGTGGTACCTACTCTGAAAACTATTTTGTTTTGTTCAAAAATGCATAAAATGTGTTGTTCCTGGATATCTGCATATCGCTTTCTAAAGGATCACAACTTTAGAGAACATTTCAGCTGCAATAGTTTTCGCAAAGATATGGTTCTTTTAATTATATTTTATAAAATATACTTGACCTGTGTATGAGCATAGTGTTACAAACAAACAAATACAAACAAAGATGATGTTTACAGCCTATTACATTTTTTAAGGCACAGAAACTGTAAATAATGACTGATTTTGGTACAACAATAAACAGCAACAACACAACACTACAAGTGGACCTCATAGAAAAAGTAGTAATAAAAATGGCATGACATGAGCCCTTTAAATCTGTGCTAGTAATGATGATAAAGCTCTACAGCGAAAAACTGTAAGAAGTGAATATTCCATCATTTTGTGTGTGGACGTTTTTGTTTTAATGAAGTATATCTTGTTTTGGGCGCTCATCCGTTAAATGAACGCTTCATTTTACTCCATCTCTCTTTACTCTCCTTTAAATCAAGAACATTTGTTTAGCTAAAGTCTGTATTGTAAAATGGATTACCTAAACTCTTTAGTATAAAGAATGTTTATAGATAAGGATGCCGGGAAACGTCTGGCATTTACCAAGCTTAACTGTGAGATGATAACATTGTAAAAGAGTATCTTGTATGCTAATACCATTAAAGTACAATAGTCGTTCTAGAGAAGTGGGGCAAAACAGGGTGCAAAATTGAAAAAATAAAAACTTGCACTCAGACAAAAGAAACAACATTTCTGTAATATGTATTAAGCTACTGAGCTATGCTTTGATTCCAGAAATTGGAAAATGGTGTTGAGATATCATGGTTGTGAGTGGACAGGAAACATTAACATTAAGATTTATAATATTCTAAAACTATAAACTTAACAAAGCCCGTCTGATGTACTCTGCAGAGGTGAACTGTAGCAAGGGGGTCCTTTAGAGTGACAGCTGCCCCTGATACTCCCTGATTTTGTTACATTTTCATCAATGTACTGTATGACGGTTTTGATAAAAAGTGGGGACACAACTTTGAAACCTTATGAAACATGCATTTGTCAATGAAAAACAACCTTGCTTTTATATGAGATATTAAGTGTTGATTTTCATAAAACTGGCCTATTACATTTTTTTTTATTAATTTTTAAAGCATATAAATGATTGAACCCTTCTCTGTGGACAGACTGTTTTAGATGCAGTGAGAGGACCATTAAATTTTGTATAATAATGAGAAAATTGTGCTAAATACGTTCTATTATTTATACATCATAACATTTAAAATTTAAAATATCTTTTATTTTTTACATCTAATAGCAGTTACTCTTGCTGGACCTGTTTTGTCTCAAGAATCACTGATTACCATATGACCACCACTACTACTGTACCATAATCTCACTTTGTTAAAAAAAAAAAAAACAGTGTTATCAGGATACCATGTCCAAAAAGCCATGAAAATACCATTTTCAAAGTCTAAAGAACATAGTACCATAATACCTAGAGCACTTTCTGCTATGCATTTCTTGTTAGTGCTGCTGCAGCTTTTGTGCTTTTGGAACCAGGACCGCATTCTCTGCTGAATGATGTACAGTACTGGTTGATGTGGGTAGAAAGCGCATGTGCTTGTGGTTGTCTGTTTGCTGTCAGGCAGAAAGAGAGAGTGAGAGAAAGCAAACCAATGTGTTTCACGCTTGTTACATCAGTTCTGACTGACAACTGTGGTGGCATACTCCACGATGAGACCCAGAGCACGGGTTCTCCATCCTTACCTGTCAAAATGCATCTTTTCTGTCACAATTCTGATTTACCTCAAAACCAACCTGCCCTCTTGCACTAAACATGACAAACCATAATACTAAAAATATATCTAGGTTATCTCTCTAACATTTTAAGTGTTAAATTGGTTTTGAACTTTGGTAGTAACAAAAAAATGATACTTGAACAACAGTAGACTTTTCTGAAGGATAATGTAAAATATTTTTTTGATCAAATAAATGCAGCCTTGGTAAGCATAAGAAACAGTGCTTTTATTTTTGTATATTATATATATATATATATATATATTTGCATTCATATGCATTTTGTTTTCAGGGCGAGTAACTAAAAATGCATAATGCTTTGAAAAAGTATACTAGATCTAGATAAAAACAATTTGCAGTTGTATTGCTCATGCATTGTTCATTTTCATCTTTCAGAGTATTAGATTATCATTTTGACAATTATCATGTATTATGTAACACATTCACTCACTAAAATCTTTCCTTGTCGAGTGTTCATTTTTGGACCCTTGGTTAGAACACTTCTCAAATTTGACAGTTCACCAGTTAAGAGATTTCAAATGAACTGTTGGCTTGGTCAATTAACACCCTGCCATGCAGACTGATCATCAGCACATTGGAGAGCTCCATAACTCACAGTGGTTATAAATTCCTTCTCGTCTCATTCCCGGCTCCTTGTTCCGTGGCCCCTGTTGAGCTCATCTCGGCGCCTTGTCCCTGGAGGACTAGAGAGAGAGACGGAAAGACAACCGAGAGGCTTTGAAACATGCTTCTATTTATGCATTCACTTTATAATGTGGGGAGGACAGAGTGAGAAAAGAGAGATGAAGAAGCAAAAAGAAAAGGCAACTGACAAAACGCCACAACAAAGCCAAAGAGTGAAGGCATTTAAATGGCTTTGACCCTGTCAGAATGTTTCTTGCACATGTCTGAAAAAGTTTTCATGCGCATTTTATGAGCCTGTAGTGATGGTGGGACTCACGCGCGGATGAAAATATCTTTTAAGCCCAGTGTATACTGTAGAGTTCTATCTGTCCCTTACGTTTGTTGCTTGTCAGATTGTATAATATGACCCCAGGGAAATCATCATGAATGACTGTGCATTTTATACCATCAGTCATATCTTTCTGACATCCTCACTGTTTACATCCAATTTTATAAAAAAATTGTATGTGAATGTTGGGATATTGCCTAAAAATGCTGTATGGAAGATTAACACTACTTGTACAAACTTTGAAATAAATAAGATTTTTTGAAAGACGTTTCCTATTCTCACCCAGGCTGCATTTAATGAAAATATAGTAAAAAAAATTAATTTTGAAATTATATATATATATATATATAGACCATGTGACACTGAAAACTCTTGTAATAGTTGCTAAAAAGTCTATGATAGGAATAAATTGCATAAGCCTTGAACATAAGAAACTTTGTTTCAAAAACATTTGAAACAATCGTGTAGATGTACATATAAACTCTACAGTATGTATAGTGTGTGATGTAGGACAACCAATATTTCTAAAGCAGTGGTTTACATTCATAGAGCTTATTTTTACAAGGCTTTACTGCTAAGATGTTTTCAAAAAATTGTACCTTCCTCTACAGATACAGGCTGACATCCAGGTGGGTTCTGTGAATCCTTATCCTAAGCTGAGAGAAGCCTGCATACATTTCTGTCCTGTCTGAATAATGGCTTGGCCACCTGTCCTCCCTCCTGAATTGCTGCTCGTCAGGTATACCGAGCATGGTGGATGAGGTAATTGAGCATGAAGGTGGCTAACCAAAAGGGTACAAGCCCTTGCCATATTCATTGTCTATTTTCACCTGTCCATACGCACCTGCTTTTTCTTGCTTGTTCAGTCCCACCTGTTTATACTTAATTGCCCATTTTCACCTATTTATGCTCAACTTTGCCCATACGCACTTGTTTAATCTCAGCTGTTTATGCTTACTTTTCAATTTGACCCTTCACACTGCTCTGTTCTGCTTGGTTTCTGTTGCTAACTCTGACAAGCTTTACAGAGTGTCCCATTGGAATGCACCTTTTTATATATATGTATGTGATGTTGACAAACAAGTTTCGGGAGGAGCTTTGATGCAATGATTAGCCACAGCTGTTTCCAATCCACTTATCAGTGTAAGCCAATCAAATTCATAAGCCTTCCCCTTAAATAGGCCCCCTTTTCCTCCCTTCCTTATCTCGTTTTGCGTTTTCCTCCGGGGGTTGAGCGGGATTCGAGCCGGACGTCGAGCTCAGCCCTGGTTAGGGTTCTACCCCCTAGGGTTCCATCTTTTAGGGCTCGGCGTTCGCCAACATCCCGGTTCGCTCCCTGGACAGCAAGTTTTTTTCTTGACTTTCGGTTTTGTTCAATTCTAAATGACACACATTCTTGCAATTCACCTATAGTTCATGCATGCTCATTCTCAGCTGTTTACATATTAATTTCTGTTCATATGTATCCATCCCCAAGTGTTCACCATTCCATCCATAACTCTATCACTGCAATATAACTCAGGAAACATTCTGCCAAGACATAAAAATCTCACTATATAACAGCACTCAAGCGTCTGTGGGGGTCCGCGCTGCTCACTAGACCTCTCAAGGCACTTCAGAAATCTCTGTATGATTGCCTCTTACAGCCATACCAGAGCTTATTTAATCAAACAAAACAGCCAGCCAAAAATAGAGACCAAGGTCGAACACACAAGCTTCCACAGCTTTACTGAAAACTGCACCATTCCTTTAAATAAAGCAACTTTCTTCTGAATGGCCAAGAGTAGATTACTGCAGACTTACTCCATCAAAACAGCAATATTGACCCATTAAACATTAATGGAGGCTACTCTGATAAGCAATGCATAAGCAGAGACTGATGCATCTATATTTGAAATGTAGTTGTCAGTAAGACTTTTTCCATTGTGTTAATACTTGGAATGGAATGGAAGCATAGATCAAATTCCTTTAAACCAGGGTACCATACATTTCTACTGAGTGTGCCAAAACAGGAAGTGGTCACTGGATTGTTAGTACTCAGAAGAGACATGGATGTTTGGAAAAGATAATAGAGTTTTATCAATTGAAAACTTCAGGATTACAATCAGGTGGGGATTTAATGTATTTTTGTGTAGAGGTATGCTACGGCCAAGCGTTTGGAATAATTATTATTTTTCTCTTATACTCACCAAGGCACAGAGGAATTTTCGACATCATCAATCCAGTCTTCAGGATTGCATAATCACTCAGAAATCATTCTAATATGCTGATTTGTTATGCTGGAATTTCTTTGTGAAAATTGGGATACTTTTTTCTAAGGTTCCTTTGAATAATAACATTTTTAAACGGACAGCATTTATTTGAATAATAAGTCTTTTGTAACATTAAATGTCTTTGCTTCCACTTTTAATTAATTCCAGAACCTGAAAGCTTACCTCCTTTTCAATGAGAGTGAATAAAAATAATAAGAAATGTTTCTTGAGCAGCTAATCAGCATATTAGAATTATTTCTGCTGGATCATGTCACAATGAAGACGAGAGTAATGACTGCTGAAAATTCAGCTTTGCCATTACGCAAATAAATTTAATAAAAAAATATATTCATCTAGAACACATTGTTTTAAACAATATAACACTTTACTTTTCTTTTCTATCAAATAAATGCAGCTTTGGTGAGCAGTGAAGACTGAAATAATGGCTGCTGAGAATTCAGTTTTGTGTCACTTTTTTTACACTTTTAATTATTGCAAAGATTTAACGGTAGTGTATGTTTTTGCTTAATGTGTGAGAGTTTCCAAACTCTCATAGCTAACTCTCATAATTCAGTGTCAGTGTATATCATTAACAGAGCATTTTGTATAGTCAGAGCAGAGAGCACATCGTGGTTGAGCATCTGAGAGCTGTGAGACTATGCCAGGTGAATATGTTATGCACGTCACTGCCTAACGTTGAAAGCAGATAAGAATAGTTCTTAATAGCAGACATGAAATCTTGATTCAAGTTGAAATCATTGTATTATCTTACAGCTGTTTTGCAAAAGAAAAAAAAATTCAATTCAATTTTCTGTGGTCGCTGTTAGATACAGCCTTTGCTGTTCAGTACTGTATGTAATATTGACCAATTGAAATCGGCTTTAAATCTGAAGTCAGATGTACTTTGGATTTCTGTACACATGGAGAAACTGACAATCTGCCAAAAGAAGTCTATATGGTGAGTGGTTCTTAAGCACACAGAAGCAGTTGGAGTTCTTCGTTCGCAAGAGGCAACAGTGTCTCCGAGGGTCCGTATTAGTGCTGTGAGCCATGACGTCCTAGCATGGCCTCTGATACCGCTGAGGCTCTGCAGAGAGCTTATGTAGATCCTTTCCTGTAGCAGTAAAGGATGTTGCGAATCTCTCACCAATCATCTCTCGGAGAAACAACCCTTTTGGCTTCTTTTTGCGGGATGATGCCGAGACTAATAAAGGACTACCCAGATGTCCTGAGCTCAGTGCTTCACTAATCCTCTTTTCCCTCACTTTCTTCTCTTTCATTCTCTCCGTCCATCAGCAAGCCCTGTATGGAGGGTGTTCTGGTCAAAACTCATCCTACATGCTGGGGGAACCCCGGCCCGAGTTGAAGGGGGACACGTTGAAGGAGATTATCTCTGTGATAATGCCACAGTCACACTTGGCTGCCTGGCCTGCAGCTGATTGCAAAGTCAATGGATTATCTTTAGAAACCTGCATCAATCAATAAAACTAGAGGAGATTCACACTAATTTAATAGAGCAGGTGCAATTTAGTCATGCAGGATATATGAGACAAAGCTAAGAAATGAATCGGTATCGTAGAAAGGCATGCATTTTACACTGTTACAAAAGAGGATTTTTTCCCCCCTGCAAATGACATATAGTCGAAACAATTTCTGCATTTGCTTCTTCAAAAATGTCTTGTTTTGATAAAATTGACAATATTTTACTGCCTATTAAAATGTCCTTTATTCCTGCTTTAAAGATGAACACAATTGTGCTTCATTGATGCAAAAAATTACCGTAAAAATAAAAGCTTGACTCATATGTTAAAGGTGCTCTATGTGATGTTGCGGATTTTAGCTCGATTTTATTTTTATCTCAAACTGTATGCATAACCCCTCGATCATCTTGCTGTCTGCCCTCTGAATACACTGGGGAAAAAAACGCTCTCGAAAGACAACACAGAAGCTGCAATATCGAAAGAAACATTTTGGGCTCCACAACAAAAACAAACTTCGGCCAAACAACCGGCAAGAAGAGCCTCTTCTTGCCGATTGGTTGGCCGAAGTTTGTTTTTGTTTGGTGTAGGTCTTGCACCTATAGTGTTTTGCAAGATCGCATAGAGCACCTTTAACATTATTGTCACAGTCTTTGTTTTCTGTTGCAGGAAAGTGGCTTCCACATCCTGAAAGCTTACCTCCTTGAAGGTGAGCAATGAGTGCAGTTCCAGAATAGAATGAATACTGCAGTCATATGTTTTCATACCCGGGCTGTCACACGGCTGGTTTGAGAGGAGACGGCAGGACGTGTGGATGTGCGTCAGATGAATTGCAAAGGGCAAACAAAGACCAGAATCACCTGCATCGGGTGCAAAAAAAACAAAAACGCCTTGTCAGTTACTTCTGAATTAATACATATTTTGTAGTTAACAACAAAGGAAATGCAATTAGGTTTGACAGGTGGATTGATGAAACATCAGAACAATACCAAAAATCTGTGTCCATCAGCTATTTTTAAATGTAAAATTCCCTGGATGTTTTTTTTTCTGCTTTCTTCTGCTTCAGGTGAATAATTTATCATGAAAGTTCTTTGCATGTGTCAACTGTGCAAAAAAATGCACACAGTGCATTTTTATTTCAAAGAAATAATAAAGAGAAATATTTAATTCACTCATAGGAGGGGAGCAAGCAAAGTTCATGCGTGTGTGATTGATGTTTCCAAATCACAATGGCCCTTAACCTTTTCATTTAAGTTCACTGAATTTAGTGTAACATCTGTAACATTTACAAATAAGCCTCCAAAATATTGCTGCCTCTGATCCTTATATTAATTGCATTGTCTGTGACATTGCTCTTTTATTTATGATATATTCAATAAGTGAACATTGAGTAAACTGCATTTAAAACACAATAATGGCAGTTATACACACACACATGTTGGTTTTTGTGATTTACGGGGACTCTCCATAGGTGTAATGGTGTTTATACTGTACAAACTGTATGTGCTGTTGCCCTACACCTAAACCTACCCCTTACAGGAAACTATGTGCATTTAAAAAAAAACACACCATTTAGTATGTTTTTTAAGCCTTTTGAATTACAGGGACACTGAAAATGTCCTTATAAATCACCTTCATAATGTATTACCTATGTCATATACAAATATGTGTCCTCATAAACCACATAAACATGCACACACACAGCAATAGAGATATTTATATCCTAAAATTGTATGACTAAATGTAACTGAACGCTGTACATCTATACATATTACATTGGTTATTTATTAGCGTCCAAGTACAAATTCATACTTTGAATTCCCCATATTTCTAGACTCCAGACATGGCCCATTTTAGTGAGGATGAGCCCATTATTCAGAATGACCTCTGAGGTTTCAAGCTCAAATTATTGGGCCCAAGGGGTGGAGCCAAAATTCCCCAGCACCCCCTGGCCCGGGTTACCCTCTCGCCTCCTTAAGAAAAATGAAGTGCCTCAAGACTTGGCTGTAGCTTGGGAATAACGTGAACACAACTCAAGGGAGGGAGCTGAGATGCTATTAAATGGGACATGTTGTGCACCTTCTTGGAGACAGAGACAAACGAAAAGTAAAACAAATCTATAATTGGCCTGTGTTACATGTTCTGAATTAATTACATACATCTTATGGCTAATGTTTGCCATGTTTAAGCACTAAAATCCCCAAAGAGAAAAAATGAAATCTTGCTGTTTCAAAGGTACAGTTTCTCTCTCTCCATTCTTCAAAAAAAGTTTGAGCTTAATAGTATGTTTCACGTCTAACCCTATGTAGCAATTTGCAATAATCTGAAGGCACATTTATTCTGTGAGCCGCAAATAGAAAAAGGAAATGACCTACTTTCACTTAAATCATCTATTGTTTTCACTGCCACAAGAGTTAACATTTATGCATGACTCGAGCGGAAGCTAAAAAAGTTATATAGAAATTAATTGAATCCCCAAAAGACTTCCATAAGAGGACAGGTAAAGACTCTAGACGAGCTGTATTCCCAATGAAATATCATGTTTGGGATATATTTCTCACTGAGGTAGTCTGACATGCCACTTTGTCAAACTCGACTACCTATTATGGCGAAAGCAAACTTCTTTGTTCCAAGAGGATCCGGACGTATCGCTGTTGAATTGTTGAAATCGTTTCTCTCCTTCTTTGAGTGCTACTTTTGAAAAGGAAAAATTGAAATGACTAAGATGATGGATTGCTGCTTTCAAATGTTTGTCATATTAAATTGAATTCCTCTCATAGTTGGCAGTATTGCTCTTTGTAAGCGTCAGACTTGAGTCAGTCTATTGTTAGGTTCCTTTTCATTGTGTTGTCTAACACAATGTGAAAGCAAAGTCTCTTTTTGATCACTTCTACGTGTGACAAACCAACACCACAACACCAGCAGAATGCCACTTGCAATTACTGATCTGAAATTGTGAGTCTTTCCTGTTGTACTCTGTCTGCTTCTTTTTAATTTTTTTTTTTTAATAAGACATTTCGACCACAATTATATATTTTTTTGTATGCTGCTTCATTGAGTGGGCTGTTGGAATATGATACACCGCAAACAAAATCAGTGTTTTTAATTTGTATTTTTGTCTGAGACTATAATTTCTTCAATTAAATTTTTTATCCTGTTGGGAAATTATTTTTTATTCTCACTGATGTTGTTAAATGCATGCTTAAAACAATAAAAAATCTATTTGTAGATCTCTGATATAACAAGTAAAACAATGTACTATTTTCATTTTTTGTATTTAGGAGTATTAAAATTATATTTTACAAGACTGAAATACTGACAAGCAACATGTTTTATTTATTTATGAAGTGTTAATGAGTAATTTGCATATATTTTTTGCTGTGGGTCAATAATTTCTTGCCCTCTCTGCACCACGTATCTGCACATTGTTAGCGTAGTGGCTAGCATGCTTATATCAGAGCCTAATGAACAGATTAGAAAGGACGCTGTGGGCCAATTAAAAGCAATGAGGGTGTTTTGCTGACGTTGCGGTGCGGTTAGGTAATTAACACCACTGCCCTCTGACGTGCCCCATGAGAAAAACCCTGACACACACACACCTCTAGAATGCTGTCTAAGGGGAAATGTATTGGACATGCTGTACACTTTCACCTTTGTGTGGTATTATTCACACACGCTCTTGTAGACATCTTTTAAACACACTTATGCACACAAATGCAATCGAAAACCTTACCTTTCCTGTCATTTGGGAATACTGTAGTTCAACTTAGTGCGTCATGCTTATCAGTAACGCACAGAGTGCAGAAAAGTTTTCTTCCACATGATTTACGTATATTCAAAAGCTTCTAGATACTGATGATCAATAAATAATAAATCAAAGCACTTCTGCTAAATCAAGTCATACTCATTATTTAGCTGACAAAGTAGAAGAATTTGGGTGCTGCTCAGAACAATTGCACATTGTCAGAAAATGCATTGCAGGAAATGCATTGTTTTTGCATTCATTGAAAAAAAAAAGACATAGGAAATAGGCTACCTACACTACTGTTTAAAGGTTTTTGGTCTGTACAATTTGTTTTAAAATCTTTTAAAAGACATATTTTATTCACTTCATTTTTCCAGGCTGCAGTTTTTATATGAATCTTTAGAAATCTTTTTGTGCTGATTTGGTGCTCAAGATTTCTTCTTCATTGTTATTATAATCATTACAATTGCCATTAAACTTATTATTATTATTATTATTATTATGTTTTTCAGGATTTTTTTTTAATGGTTGAAAAAGTTCAAAATCACAGCATTAATATTTGCATTGTCTCATTAATGCAAATATTAATATCTTACACACACACACACACAAAACCCTCACCCAAAACTTTTTAAACGGTAGTGTAATATGATTCATATTTTCCAAACAAAGTAACAATTAACACAACGTTTAATAAGTAAGGAATAATTGACGAGGGGCCATTGAATTAATAGAAAAATAATGCACACTTGAGGTGGTGATCACGACGGTCCTGACAAATAATACTGATGAGCAAGTAATACTTTAAATCATATTGTGTTAAGTGACGCAAACAAACTAAACATAATTTTGTCTCCCAAAGAGATTTTGACAAGTAAGTGCCTCCCACACCAAAGACACTCTGTTAAGTGCATGATAAGAGAACAGGACTGCATATTACTTCTCAACCACCTAATCAAGACCTGGGGGCAACATAAAAGCACTTTAAGTCCCCTTGTCTGCAATTTTGTTCAGAGAGTATCCGTTCCCTAAAATAAATTTCCCTGAGAGTGCTACTTAAGATCTCCACTGGGGCTGCTGGCATTTGTCTTGGAGTTAAATTGCTTATTATGTACATACTGTACACCAATTTCATTCTGAACTCTATATTGGGTAAGCAGATTTAACAGTGGCACTCGGCAAGGATGTGTTGGCATGGAGACCGACCGCTTATTCCAGCTCACGGGTGTCAAATCACACATTAATCTCTGAATCTGCACGCTGCAAATTGCAGGCTACCTCAGGAGAAACGATTCGGCCCTCTGATTGTCTTTAGAAAGAAGCAAAGTGCGAGTTTATTGCAAATGCTGGTTGGAATCTGATCATTCCTCACTTCTTCTCCCACTTCTACAGCCAGGCACCGAGGTCCAGGTCTCTATTTCCCCCACATTTATTTGGTTCCAGAATCTGCGGAAAGCTAAGACCTGTAATTTGTTTCATCCCAGTACCGCCCAGCTGCGATATTGACTTGCGGTTTTTCATTCGCGTGGTCGTAGATCACAATCACACCAAATTGTGTGAAGCCACCCTCAGCTATCAGAGTTCACTGCGTAGGATCTGGTTAAGGGACCACGTATCTTGTTCTGACTCCCAGGCCTGTTGCCGGCCCTTTCGTCATATACCTTCACACCGAGAAAGGAGGGGTGAAAGTGTGTTTGACAGTTTTATTAGCATGTGAATGTGTGCAAAGTCGATGACTTGTCGAACAGGGGAAGTCAAGTCTGCCTGAAATGCACCAGTGGCTCCCCATTCCCCTCTCTGCAGGTGCCCCATGCTTCTTTGTCAATTTAGCCAATTATATTTCCATTATTTTGCTTTTCATTCCCATTAATAAAATTGGCCAAGATTAATGAAGAAAATACCCACAGTGTAAATTATCCATGACGGGCACCACTTTTTGCACAAACTTGCACAAACCCTAGCTTGGATAATTGTTTTCCGTTGAGGGAAATACCTACGGCATGCATTTCAGAGAGGCAGATACTATTGCACGTGCGGTATGGAGGAGAGAGCGAACAGTTGAGTTGAGTATAAGAACATTGGGAGAGATAGAAAGCATTTTTAAAGAATGTCACTGTGATCTCACTTTGTTGCAAACAAGAGGTTAGAGAGTCTGATCAGTGATTCAGCACGTAGTACTCCTATTAACTAGGGAGGAAAAGACAAAAACACATTTCTTTTCACCTTCTCTGTAACCTCTGCGCATAATAAAGTGTTTAGTGGAATCGCTTCTCGACTAAATTGAGGTGTATGGAGCTGATGAGAGCGGATCGCTGTGGTTGGTTTTGAGTTGTGCTTCGTCAACGCCATTTTTTTTTTATTTAGTGGATGGAGGGCAGTATTTATTGTTTGTATTTATTTTTTATTTTTATTGGAATAGCACAAATAAAATGTCCTTTCATGACAGATATTATTGAAATAGGTGTCTTGAGAAATTGCACCTGTCTTTACGACAGCCCTATGGGTCTGGAAACAGCAAAACATGGCATATTTACGTGTACTTGACTTTATGTGTATTGATCGATCGGTTTGCTATCATTCAATTTATACTTGGTCACCTAAATGTGTCTCCATACAACAAAAATACATTTTTGTGCTATACTTTTCATGTGTGGATTGCGGGACTCTCAAACGTGCATGCTGATGTTTGGAGGAAGTAACTCTTGGGATTAATAACATTTTGGTTGAGTTTACTATCGTTCGAAATTTGCCATAAAAAATGTATCCTCAAAAATATTAAAGGAAGACTGGAGTAATGACTGTTGCAAATTCTGCTTTTTTGCAATATTGCTGTATTTTGAAGCAAATAAATCCAGTCTGGATAACTACTAAGGGCTTATTTCAAAAGCAAAAAAATATATATATAATGAATGAATGAATGCAGGAATCCTACCAACCAGTGTATACTTTGTCTTTTCATTGAATACCTACTCATTCAGTAAACATGCATTGAGTGACCAATTGAAAAGGTGAATAGACCCCCAAAATGTTTTTAGCCATTTAGAATTGATTCATCTTAGCTAACATGTTTTGACAGAAAAATATGGTATATATATATATATATTTTTTTTTTTTCTCTCTGATTTATAAAAGACAGACAGCTGTACGGCTTCTCTCAGAAAACAATCAAGTTCCTGGAGGCGTGCTGTGAGCAGAACTAAAGAGTATACACAGCTTTTGTGTAGTAATTGTCTCCAAGACATTTTTATTTACATACAGTAAATAAAATAAGGACAATACTTTATTATATTAATGGGAAATTAACAAATGAAGCACAGTGGGCATGCTCTTGCTCTGCTTGATGAGCTTAGTGGAGATGTGCCCATACAAGGAATTCCAACCTTTATGATGTCATACAGTGCCATACTAGAGAGAAAGAGCAAAATTTTTTTTTCAAAAACTGCGTTCACACAGCAGCAAAACATGGTTGTTACGTTTATACATTCTGCAACCGAACTCACACCTGTAAATCTTCCGGACTCACAACCGCATTCTCACGTGCTTTGTGAATGGTACAGGACTGGTCACGTCATACACTGTGAGAGAGAGCTGCTCTGCCGCACAAACGTGTGTTTACTGTGAAGTACGTGTTTTCATGTGTGTTATTGGTAAATTATAGTGACAGAGAAATAAGCTGCGTGTGATCTAAGTTTTATCCTTTCAGTTTTCCATCAGTGTTCTTTGCGCGCTGTGTGATTCAAGATTGCTCCTCTCTCCACCCAAATTTAGTCAGGTAATGACAACTTGAAGAAAGAACTCTAAATTGGACTCAAAAAGTGATAAGACTTGACCATCTTTGATATTACTTTGGTCACTGTCGCAATGGTTACTGGTAAGAAATACGGGCTCGACTCCCGTTGCACGTTGATACAGGCAGAATTCTAAACATGAAAGCTGCTGTGTGAATGAGAAATTTAGAGACTTGCACCAGTAAAGAAAATAGTATTCTGCTGCTGTGTGAACGTAGCCTTTATGAAGCCTGAATATAAAAACTGAAATTCTCTGTCATATGTCGAACTTTGGTCATGATCTTTTCTTTTTTTCTTTTTTTGTAACCTTTGCATGTTTGGAGGACTCGCTTTTGAACAAACTGAAGTTATTGAAACTGATGAAATGAGCGGTGGGGTCAGTATGTGTTGGGCTCCAATTTGTATTTTCAGCTATTTCGGATGTCATTCTCTGAAATTTACTCTCACTGCAGAGGGTAGAAAGCAGTTTAATCAATAATTTACATAGCTGATAGACTGAAAACAACCTGGATAAACATGAGACCAGCTGCCCTTGTTTTTTGGAAAATTCTAAAGCCTTAATTTATTTTTAGATGCAATCACCACTGACTCCCAGTAGAAAACTGCTACCTAGCTGAGGGTTTGAGTTAATGCGCACCACCCTCCTCCGTGTTGTACAGTAAGGAATGTGTTTGAATCTACTGTAGGTTTGCTGATGTGTAATGAGTTACTCCCAAAGCAATACAGCAGGCACCGTTCCAACACCCATACTGGATACCAAGGGGCTCGAACTCTGCTGAAACTAGCTCGTGTCATGTTTTGTTTACCATTTTTCTACCAAGGTCAATGTGCATTTTCAGTGTTTTCTGAGAACTTCGGTTTTCAGTCTTCTTAGAAAACGGTTAGGTCAGATATTCAAACTTTTCAGCAGTCTTAAAGTTTTCCAGTCACAGATTTTAATTTCCCAACCCAATAAAACAATGCAGCGCAGTTCACCACAGGGCTCAGAACACTCTCTCCACCTGTTTCTGCAGACGCTACAGAAATCCATGTGTACACAGCCCACGAAGCTGATTTCTCTCATTTTCTGCCTTTTCTCTTTCTCTCTCCCTCTTTCTCTTGCTGTAAATAGAAATGATACCTGGATCATTCCTAATTATTCCAGGAGATTGAATTGATGAGCAGATGCTCATAGTAATGGAACTGCTGTAATAGACATATTTCTTTGAGATGAAGTGCAAAAACTGTTCATATGTAATTATGTGTAGTGTGTTATGTGTAATGGAGCTTGAACATGAATGTAATGAGCTAATATATGAAGACACTTATCGTCAGGAGACGTGTGTGTATCAGAAACATTCAGCAGGATTCGTTTTTGCAAATGACGTCTGAGTTGCAGTTATTAACAAAGGATGTCTGAGATTTCATGTGCTGATTCAGATGAGCTTGAGAGCTCTAGTTTTTAGCTAGATTGGAGTTGTTGTTGTTCAGATGCAGCCATTACAGAAGGCCTTGTGCTCTGGATTCATGCATCACAAAGACCTTTGAAATAATAATAAAAAAAAGTTATATATCTGGCATAATTCCAACACTGGCAATATTGTTGATTTAATATTATTGTTGCTGCTGCAAAGCAGGTACATGAACTTGTTACTGCCAAACCATGCAGCAATACTATGCTGTTAGTGTTAAAGGGTTAGTTCACCCCAGAAATCTGTCATTAATTACTCACCTTCATGTAGTTCCAAACACTCGCTTCGGATGTTATCACTCGATTGAATGGGCCGTTATCAGTCGTTATCAGCCCATTCATATGGGTCAGTAGG
>JAUMHR010000060.1:7533910-7544646 GCA_032361145.1 Enteromius fasciolatus | reverse complement strand
CACCTACATATTGTAATACCTATGTCATACCCATGTCATTATACAAATTTGTGTCCTCATAAACCACATAAACCCGCTCACACACACACACACACACACACATATATATATATATATAATATGTATGATTTTCACTAAGACAATGCAGTTACAGTACATCAGTGTATAACGCTAATTTCTTGTTAAAAAAAGATTTATTATGGTGGTATATATATATATATATATATATATATAGTATTTAGCATTTTAGAAGATATGCTAAAACACATTTGAACAGTGACTAATCGGTTGGGATTTAGGTGGCAAGAAGCCATTTAAAACGAATCTGTCAGTTGCAGCTCGGACATAATGAATGTCCATTGCAAAAACGCGTGCCCCCTTTTGAATGGACTGTCATGCAAACACTCTTCTACTGAAAGCATGAAGACAACCATAAAACAAATGACACTTATTGCTTATGCTAATAAACAAATTGACAGCGAAAAAACACACTGGATGTCGATCACATGGCGCCATGATAAATGTTTCTCTTTTCGTTTAGAAATCCAAGCTGATGGCCTTGTTTTCAAGTGCTCTCCCTTGATAACATTATAATTCAAAGTGACTGAAAACAAACACATTCACACAAACTCCTACACACACGCACAAACATTTCTTAACACTGTCTCCATTTCAACAAGGCATGCAATTAAATGCATTACCTCTTAAACAGGTCTTTGTTCAATGATAGAAAAAGGAAGACTATAGCAAGCTAAGGCTGATTAATTTTAAGAACACAGACACTCCATGCTGGGTAGAGATAAAAAACGAGAAAATGTGGGTTTGTTTAAAATGTGATCTACACATTTTTTTCAGCAATTGTCTGTGTTCCTTATGGTGTAATTTGTAAAGCTGGCTCTTGGATATGGCAATACACCATATACTGTACATTTGAACAGATGAGGAGCCCAGAGTTTCCAGTAGCCGCAAAAATGTAAGATTAAATACAAAACTACAAACTTTACTCTAGGGTTTAATTTGTGATCCATATATTTTGTGATTATGTTCATGAGCCTAAACTTAATTTAACAGTTTTTGAAGGGGACACAAATAATACAGTCAAATTAAGAACCCCCCCTACATCAGCCCGCAACCCCCCCCCCAAGATTTACGCCCAAGATTATGTTATATCTGACGAGTATGTTTTATTAATTTGCTGATTTTCTTTTCATATTTGGATGTGCGAAATGAGCTTTCTCAGCCACCGTCTTACTGCTAGTTAGTTAGTCTTGTTTTCCAAAACTGCTAAATGTCATGTATGTGAACAGAAAACAGTATTTGAAATGAATAAATAAAATTGATTGTAAAAACAAACAAACAAAAAATAATAAAAATATGATTTCTTCACCATTAACTCATACCTTAGCAGTTCCTCATGAATGTATAAAATCATTGAACAAATTTCCGTGGAGAGTTTGAACCGAGGGCTTATATTGGGCTCTATGGAGACTCCTCATAACAAGAGAGAGCTAATTATGAGAAGATGAGCAGTTAACCCATACTTTGGGGGCCCGTGCAAAGATGCTAATTGATGCTAAATGTATGCAACCTTTTTGTACAGGATCACTGAAGCACTAATCAAATACTGATCTACGAGGGCGATCTGTAAAACAGGGACAATTAATCCTCATTCACGCAGCGTCCCACATTATACAATCCATATAGAACAACAGCAGGTAGGACTAGGGTTTATATAAACGTTCATATCATATTTTGTAGTAGCTTCTCAACAATTTTCTTGTAATTGTTCCAACATGTCATAAAAGCAACAAAATGCTGGTTTTTGTCACATGATTGAATGATGTAAGGCAGAGGTCATGGGCCTCATTTTTAAAACGCTGAGTAGAAGCAGTCCTACACTTGATCTATGATCATTTTTCAAACGTGTACATGTGATTCAGAGAAATGACTGTACATAAAATCTGTTTCTTATTGTATTGATATGTAGCACAGCACAACGATATTTGTAAAACATGCAGCAAGCTTCTTAAACGATTTCATAGTAGAATATGAAATACGAAAGAAAATCAGAAAGCTTATAAAAAGTGTTTATTCATCAGTGTGAATAAGCTAGACAGGAAGATACAGGTTAATAAAAAGCACCCTTTAAGAAGTTTCTGCTCATGGCCACTATTAGATATGCAGCAGCAATCTCACCATGAGGAGGAGCGGGTGGAGGAGAGAGAGAGAGAGAGAGAGACAAACAGCGGTGTCCTCCATTGCCATTTTATGGTCCCTGATGACATTGAACGTTCCTTCTTTACGACATCACCTGGAGAATTAGTAAACATAAACGGCGGACCTGCTCCGCTCATTGACTGAGGCCTGATTTATGGCGCAACCTGCCGCCTTTTTCTATAATCGTCCATCAAAACGGGAAAGATATAAAATCCCAACAACCTGAGAAAAACTTTCTCACTCCGCCAACAATATATCTCACTGACATTACACACTCAACACTTATGAGGAAGAGCTCCGCTATAAATCACAAAGTGCAGAACCATAAAAATGGGCTCAAATAGCATCACTTTTACACCGCCTGCTCTGCTCCCCTCTGTCTCTTGGCTTTATATGCAAGCGATGTCGCTGAGAGCCATGTTTCGCCGCTTCTCGCCTTCAAAAACATATATTAAAGTTGAGCTGATCATTTTTTAAGAACCTCCAAACTTTAAGAGGAGCTATGCTAACTGTTGTAAAACTTGCTTTTATTGGAGGCATTTGTCTTAAGTGTGTTTAGACAGCGAGGAGATGACATGAAGTCTTCCAGAGGGAGGCGTAGAATATTAAGGCACATATCTGAGGTGTTTGTCATAGTAAATTTAAAGTGTCATTGTGAGAGAGTAAAAGCACTGGAGCTGATTTACAGCTGTGCTTTGCCCAGATATACAGATAATGCTGTTAGCGTAATAAACTGTTCATCTCTTTGTTCGCTTGGCTATTAGATACGGCCATTAGATGCACCTGAGAAGTCTCACTGTCAGACTCTAACACAACGACACAGATGCCTATTCTATAAGTCTAGCCAGGCGTGTCACTGCCAAGTGGCTCTCGGTTCTCAGGAACTGGCTGAAATGAAAGAAGAAAACACCAAGTACAAAAAAGACAACACAAATTAAAGGTGATCATCTATCTATCATCTGTATCTTTTTATCTCTCTTTTTAAAGTTTTGTTTAATTAATTAATTTATAAAAAAAAAAAAAAGATTTAATTTGTTTGACAAAGAGCCAAAAATGCTTTGCATATATTTATTTATATAAATTATGTATATTATTTAAATCTACATTGTTAGCAACAGTGGTATGCTTGTACAATAAAAATGAATCATTATTATAAAAGCATTAAGTGTTCTGTTTTTCTTTGCAAAGTGAATCAAAATGCTATGCACAAGAAAATCCTATATTGTCTTGCTAATCTTTATTCATTAGAAATGTATTAATAAAAATAATTATATACATTAAGCATTTGTAAAATGCTTTGCATGTGTCGTCATTATTTTTTTTTAAAAATATGATGAAAAGGATTGCATTATGTATACTTAATTAATATATTTATTGTTTTCCTTTTGTATAGATACTATTTAGATTGTGATACTTTTGTTTGACTACATTATCTTGGCTCTTTGCTAACAGATTTGGTTCCATGAAAACTGTAAAAACTGGATGACGTTAGTTATTTTTACATGTGCGTTTTTTCACATTTTAAATGACATCATGGCTGTGTGTAGTTTTTAGTGTGTATGTAGCATGTGTTGTACACAACAATGTCCCATTTACCCTGCATCGAAGTGCCTCTGTCTGTGTGTGCCCGTATCAGGGATCGGGTGGCCGCTTGGGTTAATGCTTTAAAGCTGAACTCGCACACACGTAAAGACCAGCTGCTCCAGCCGGACCCGCTCTCTCGGATCCCCACAGCCCGTTTGTCCTGACGCCCTGCACCTTCAACCCCCTACCCACGGCCTCCCCTCGTCCCCTTCATTCTCTCCACCAATCCCTGCATCGTCTCACATCTGGACAGGAGCCACTGCCACTTCCTAGTCGCACACAGATGGCTCAGAGATTGCGCCAGCCGGTGCATTGTGGGTAATCATTCTGACCAGGTTAGAGGGCACTCACGGGGTAAGTATATTTCCTCATCTGCCTGCATCAGGTCTTATCAAGGGCGTACACAGGAATTAACCCCAAAACAGAAAAGGGTAATTACAGTGTGCAACCCTATACTGTAATTACCATTATTGACAAGAAGACAGTTTCATCATGCATATTCAGATTAAACTGAAAGCTTTTCTTGCACTTTTCATGAACAACTCTTACATTAATTGCACGTTGAGTCTTGAAGATGATATTAGAACAAACAACTTTTGAATCGAGTTTAATTCACCAGAAATAGATCTTGCACAGCCGTCTTCTCCTATATTGTGAAGCTTTACCGAGTACATTTTAATTAATTGATATTCAAAAGGGGCCTCTGTTGACTTTGTGTACAGCGTGTCGAGGACTGGTGGCAGATGTCTACCGAAGTAGGCGAGATAGCACAGACGCTGAGATTGTTAGAGACGCAGAACTTATAAATCATTCCAGCAAATGATGAGACCCAAGTCTGAATTGTTTAAGTTTTCAGAGCATAAGAACAAAAGAAACAGTGTTACATTATTGTTGTGCCATTACAAGAGTTTAAAAGAACACAAACCAGCTTTGACATGGGTCAGAGACGCTTGCAAACTTCACAGCATAGCTTCGCTTATGTGAAATCCACTAATACTGTATAGCACTAGGGTCAGGCTGGCGCCAGCACCACTGGAAACTAATGTATACAAATTTGATGAAGGAACGCTTGCCAAAACACAAACCACACATATTCATACATCATATCAAACCTACGCTTGTCCTTTTTCTCTTCTGTTAGTGTGACCTGAGCACAACTTTAAACACCACTGGACTTATTCATTTTTTTCTTTTTTTTTATTATTCTGTCACTCTTATTTTTCTTTTTTTTGCATTTATAGTGCCTCAAATTAAATCTATTTCCATTTTATACACTAAATCAGACGACTGCATTCAGTTCCTAGACAGAAAATATAGAAGAATAACACTGAAACATCCAAAACCAGTATCTTAATATATGACCTTTTGGTAGTATTAACTTGCAGAGTTTCAAACACAAATTAATCTTAGTGCATCTGATTTCCCTCTAGAAATATTTTAGGCACTGATTATTTGCACACACTGTATGCATGACTACTCAATTAATAAATAAATTAGTAGAAATTGATTTGAGTTTAATTTAATTATATTATCATAGAGCTTCCACAAAGAAATGAATAATCAGTTGGGGGCCGTCACACAGAACATGATTTATCATTACAATGTACTGCTTTTCCATATGTTTTCCAATATGTTTGCATCTCTTTTTATTCCGCTGGTCATTGTTTTACATGTTTAACCACACACACACACACAAACACAGTGCAGTTACAACAGAGCTAGTCTCCTTTTGCTCAAGGTCACACAATCAGAGGGGAACGGATCATTTGTCCAGTTCTTGGATCACTCTTACTGTGGTTTGAACTCTAAAGACTCTTGGTTTCCAGCCTGGGATTCACAGTGCTGTAATGTGCTGTATATTGTGGTAAGTGATTGTCCACCGGGTCTGAATGCAGAGGTCAAGGCTTACAGGTGCGGGCCAGCTGCCATATGCTGCTCAACCAAGGACGAGCCAAAACGTTTCTCTCTCAAACACCTCCAGCTGTTCCAGCTAACACTGCTGGCACTCGCGCAAAAGCCTTTCACTCTCGCAAAGTTCCGCTACCACGCAGAGACGCCCTTGGACAGGAAGATGACGCAGGGTTAAAAAGGGGTCAAGAAACTGGTCTGTCATTAACCACGGCCAATCAGGTTGAAAGTAATACATTCTAAATAGTGTGAGATGTTGTTGTGAAATAGGAATCTTAAAAATAACAATTATTTTTATTTTCTTCTTTTTTGTTATAGATGGTGCAATCTTGGCACGTACTGGCCCTGAAGGTGTTTTCAGCATTCTGGGCATTAAAACAGGTGAGACAATCCCATTATTTTACTGTCACACATCAGAATGGAGAAACCACAGCAATTCACACACTTATAAATGCACATCGGTAAAGCAATTTGCAGTCGAAAGGTGGCTCACCACCATCGTATCTACATTTGCCCGCATAGCTAAAGTCTTTGTCTTGCTTCAGGCTTTTGTGCAGAACGTTGCAGGGGATGTATGTTGTTTGTGGAAACCAAACCTGTGTATCATAACTAGTAAAACATTTTTGGTGTGGTTATATGTCACGAGTTCAAAAATAGAGTGACACGCACGTCCTGATTTTGCTGAGATAGGCGTGTTCCTGGGTTAACATATTTTGTTGACCCTGGAACAAAATTTTATTCCAAAATTTTAGTTTTGACCATATCTCTACACCTAAACCTAACCCTACCCATGAGTAATGCCTAAAATCAGAGGAAATGATAGATAACTGCTGTACAAGCAACAAACACTGATTGTAAGCCTAAACTTCACAAAAACTATAAACTGGTTCTTCAAATCTGATTGGCTAATCACAATGTTGATCCAGGGTCAATGAAGATGTTGACCCAGGGACACGCCTAACTCAGCAAAATCAGGTTCTGCAGAGTGACACACCTGTGCTTCTGAATCTTTCCGGATCTTTCTTTTTGTAACCTTTTTTTTAGGGTTAGATCTGACGTCTGACATAATTGTTTTTCATTTTTTCATAATTAAAATTTTCCTTACATTTTCCATAGGTGTTTGTCAATTATTTTTGCATTTCTCATATAGTAGATACTGTATTAGTTGAACCAGGTCGGTCTTCACTATATGCGCTTTACTATAAGAGACAAAAACAGATTCTTATTTTTGATTATTATTGTTATTGTAATTTAATGTCATATTTTTGGAATTTACAGACTTGTGTAATAGAAACTGAAAATAAATACTAAGTATGCGTAGTATGCTTATGGACTCCAGTCAAATTAGTGTCCCCAATATTTGATATATATGTATATATAGTTTATTGGAGTATGTTTTACAACTGTAAAAGCGTTATCTTAGCAGGAGGCCACAGCTTGCTTGAGCGACCATCTGATACAGTGCTGTGGATTTCAGGCCTTAAAAAAGACATTGCTTGTTAAATTGTGGGTCATTCTGTTCACAGAATCACAAAGGCCCTGCTCCTGTCATGCCCTGTCCCTCCCCTGTGTTTAGCAGCGAGAGTTTCAGACATAACGTTACAAAAGCCTCGTCCAACAAGTCCGGCTGAAGTGAAGTACACTCCACCAAGCCATGTCAAGCTACCCCAGCACAGCAGTCTTATTCATTTGACCTTCATCCACAGTGGAAAAAAAGAGGGAAAATGCCAACCAGGTGCAAAAAAAAGTTTCTTTTTTCCACCCACTATGGGGCAGAGAGCAGGGAGCCGAAGAGGGAGGTGAGTGAACTATACGGCGCAAAGCTTTTTTTTTATAAACACAAAGGACAGAAAGAAGGGTTTTTCTCTCCATTTGTGCTCTCTATTCAATAAATAGCACACAGCAAATGACGAGCGCTGTCTTTGGAGTCTGTAATAAGGGCATTCTAGATTTGTCTGAACCTGGAACATTAAACACGTTTGTCTTCCATCCGTCAATGTCAGAGCAATCATCTGTTCAAACGTCTGCCGTTCTGCAGGACGCCAGTGTTGTGTGTTTGTTCATTAATCATTTTAATTAGAACACACACACACACACAAACACGCACACGCTGACCACGCAACAGACGGAAAAATCATTTAGCGGTTTTTGGTTAAAGTTGTATTGGCTTTATTAGGAGGATTTACTAATCTGAAAATGATGCATGCGAAGGTTTGTTCATATATTTAGGGGGCAAAATTCATGCAATTAATGCTAATACAAATAATAGGGTTAGGTTATTGTTCTTTCAATTGCCTTTAATGTTAACAATATAGATAGACTAATTGTACTTTTTAACGTTAATATTATTCTCTCTTCCTCACCCAAAAATCTAAACTCTGTCTTTAATTACTCACCTATAATGTCGTTCCAAATCTGTAAGACCTTTTTTAAGTTCTGAACACAAATGACCATTTTTGATGAAATTCAAGAGCTTTATGGCCATTTATAGACTGCAATGCAAATTACACATTCCAGGCCCAAAAATAGAAATACATTGCTAAAACAGTCAATGTGACAATCAGTGGTCATAGTCCTCTCATGCGCTGAAGAAAGACAAGGTAGAGAAAATTTGTTGAATGAAGTTGTTACTTCTGTTTTCTTTGCTATTGAACTACAGTATCCCATACTGTATATCAGTGGTTTTCAATCCTGTTCACTGGGACCCACACTTCTGACACACTCATTTGAGTTTATGTATCTCTTTAATGAGCTGACGATCTGAATCAGATGTGTAAATTAGTGGGTTCCGATGCAGGAACAAGTTTGAAAACCGCTGCCTTACACCATCATAGAAAAAACATGTGTTTAAATGTGAGATTTGTTATCTTTTATCCACCCCTTTTAGACAACAAAACAGGGAATGCGGTCAGTGTTTTGTTGTTCTTTTTTTTTTCTTCATTTACTGAGTTAATTTACTTTTCCCTTCACATACGTCAGGCTCCATTTAGATTTGTTTTTCTCTTTAGCCACCATTAAGCACCCTCATTTATTAGTTCCTGAAATCCCACCTAATACTGTTACTGTTGCCATTTAGCGGTTCTAGGCTCAGATAAATTTATTTGTTGGTTTTTGGTTTCCTCGTTTATTATTTTATTTGTTTGCTCATGCTGCTACTGTATTGCATTCAACACAGTTCCTTCTCATTTCTTTATTTCACCCTATACTCTCTCTTTCCTTCTGCTCAGTGACACAAACACACGTAATTCTTCTTAATGTGACAAATGAACTGCTCTAATCTCCAGCAAGCTCTGCGCTCGCCTCCCGCGTTCATCTGTGCTAAATGAAAGCTTTTATGCAAATGGAATATTTTAGGGGGGCACAAGTTATTTTTTATTCAAATAAGCACAGCGGCTCCTCGTAAGGCGGATTTGAACTTGTCACGTAAACAAGTGTCACCGAACGCTGAGTCTTGGCACCCATATCATCGCTTCGAAACTCTTCAGATTCCCACTTTGTGACATGTCGCGGTAAAGCATGTTAGCTTTAGCCCAGGTTCTTTAATGGTGACTCACCTGTTTGTGCAGTAAACAGGCGACTTCAAACGGCCGCGGAAACTGGGCGCCCAGATAACGTCCATCTCCTGTGAGACGTGCTCGGCTGAAAGCTTACTCTATCAACAGAGCAAACGGGCTAAATTATGCACAGTAATACACAGGGCCCCGCTCACGCGCATCAATCACCTGTAAGAGGAATACAATCGATCACATTTGCGAAAACGTCACCGCACGCTCACACCAGAACTATTTCCTCCCTATAGCTTGTAAGGAATTGCATTACAGCGCAATTCTGCCAGCTTAGACGCGAATGTATTTAAACATTTACAACAATACATCACAATATATGGCGCTGTCACCGTGAAGCCAAGAGGCATATTGCCAAGTCTCAGGCAATGTGACTTCGGCACTCCGGAATGACAAACCCTCCGTCTGCAGTATTTACGACGGCACCGTGTTTCGGAGCTCACAGAAGAGTGCTCTTCTTTATACTTGCAAGGAATAACCAGTCCCTATATATGACAAACAACCTTCTCTCCTCTTCTGTTAGATCTGTAGTGTTCATAATGCATTGGCCGTCCCGGAGCAGAAAGCGGACAGGCTTTCTAATCTAACACAGCGTGCTCCAGACCGGCGGAGAGAAAGAGAGAGAGAGCTGTCACAGAGACATGCAGCCTCACAGCCGTGGACACATCCATAATGTGGAGCTCAGTGGGCCAAGCACATCCCAGCGTTCCCCTCTTCATCACAAATTCCAACACAAGCCCTTCTGCCACCAGCACGCAGAGTGCACAGATCTGCCCAGCCTCTGAATTCAGTATCAAACCCAGGATGCAGAAAGGGACTGCTGAATCTCTTAGTAGTTCATATATTTGTTTGTTATCAAGTAAGCGAATCCAAGAGTGATATAATATTAATATGCAAGAGACTATGGCCACACCTCCAATAACTGAACTCTATGCACTTGACTTATAGCCCATGTACAGCTCAGAATAAAAATACTACCTAAATATAATGAATAAAAATGTTATTGTGATTTTATCATGACTACAACTTCATGTCTGACAGTATGACTTTTTCACTCTTTTTGCAACTTCTTATTTTAGATTTTCACACAATTGCAACTTCTTATTCTGGACTTTATTTCACAGTTATGTTTAACTATCTATTCTGAAATGAAAACCGGTCTGTCAGCTGAATTAATTAACAGTAATATATAAATGAATGACCAATAAATAAATAAATAAAAGGATAATATGCCTTTATTGCTTGTCATGACTGCAACTTACGGCTCAAAATACGGCTTTATATCTAACTTCTCACTAATGTGTCTCACAATTGTTTATACGTATATTTTACTCTGAAGCAAAAACAAATGAATGAATGAATAATTGAAAATGTCAATTTAAAATAACATTATTGTAACTGTGACGTCAGTTGCAATCACAATTCACAATAAGACTTTGTCTTCTTATGCATCTTATATATATA
>JAUMHR010000060.1:7492202-7521912 GCA_032361145.1 Enteromius fasciolatus | reverse complement strand
ATCTTTTCGTGCTGGATTCACGAAAGTCGAGTAAGAATCGTGTCAGTACCATGAAAAAAAAACGTGAGACTGGGCTGTTTATTTAGCTAGCTGCTAATTCTAATGTGAAAACAGTACATGGCAAATGACAAGACTGAGGTATTTTCAATTAGCATTGAAGCACATGCTGTTGCACAGCAGAATGAAAGCTCGAAGACAACAGGTATGTTTTTAATGGAAGTCTGTCTGTCTTTTAATGGAAGACAGACAGACTGATTATGCACTTCACATTCAGGCAACAATATTTTCTAATGGGTTTAGAGATTAACCTTTTGAATGTAATGTTGGGAATATGACGCTCCTCCTATACTCAGGCAGAGCGAATTCGACTTCTCTAATTAGCTGCCTGACATTTCACTTAATCCAATAAAAAACAACATGGCCGCTGTGAGAAGATCTGATATTGGTAATTGGAACTTTTTTTGCTGCTGTTGTCCATCTCTGTTCTGCGGTCGGTTCATTTTGATGCCTGTAGAGATATCATTAAAAAATTCTACTGCAAAACAAGGCACGGTGCTTCTCAAAGGACACATGGAAGGAATTTTCCTCATCTGGTTTAATCAAGGTCTCACCCGAGCACACAGCAGAAGGCAATGAATGCAGATTCTCATTCCTTCACACTGAGGCGTATCGACTTCTTGAGGCTGCTTCTGTTACAGCTGTTTGATGACATGGGTTTTTCAGCATTCGAGTCAGTGCATGGCTACGATTACTTCCTGTGTTAGCATCTCCGTGGTGTGGTGTGTCACCTTGGTGCTCAAAACAAGGTCATTCTGGTTGTCTTTCATGAAGCTGACGACATCATTTCTTGTTCAGTCAGTGGAGCGGTTTCTTCGCCATGGCAGTATTAACTGAAAACATTTCCTATGCTACACACATTGGCAAATAACAAGAAGTTATGGGCTTCACAGTGGATTACTAATAAGACTTTATCGTATTCAAATAAATTTGGGAAATCTGCTTGGTTGTTAATGACTTGTAAAGTTAAGCAGTTCTTGCACAGTTCAGATAGCGATGCTTGTTAGTTGCCCCAGTGTTTAAGCTTTAGCTAGAGGTCTGTCTACAGAGCTTACGGCGGACAGGCACCCAGAGAAAAGCTCCGAGCTAAATGAGCTTGGCACAGAAAAGCATTGTGCAAAAGACCAGACTTTATTTCTCCCAGAATCCTCCTTCTCATTAATTAATACCTGCCCCCAAGCTACTGATATATACAAACAAGAAGGAACGCACATGAAATGCGGCTGCAAATTGAAGCAAATACAAGATAAGAGATGGAAATAAATTTCCATCCAACATTATTTAAAAAAATAAATATTGTACCACGCATTATGCATTTTCATGAAATTCTTAATTGGCTTAGAAGCGGGAAACAGAGTTACTTTTGTGTTTAATTTCAAGGGGCTACTGATATCAGTGTCCAATTGAATTTATTCTGCTGCAAATAATTTTACCCCAGGCAAATATTCTCAAACTAGTTAAAATCGTTCACTGGGTCTGAGTTTTTAAAATTCTGAAATATGACTGAATGATTCACAAATACATTTTTTAAAAAGCAGATTTAGGCATACTATCAGTTTAAATATAATATAATATTGTTGAACAATCGTCTTTGTCAGACGTACTTTGTCCAGTTTTGGTACTGGACGTCCAAAAGACGTCATAAAAAGACGTCATAAAAACTTTCATTCTGGCTTGTCAGGGGATGTCATTTAAACGTCTGAAAAAGACGATTGTTTAGTGGGATATGGATTATATATTATTTTAATATACAACAACAGCAAAAGTGTGTTACATTTACGGCTTTATTATTCAGACAGGATAGTGGAGAGATGACAGGAAAGTATTGGATGAGAGGGGAGCAGAAGAGGGATCAGCATAGGACCTCAAAATGTGAATCAAACTCGGGTTGCTGTGAGTTGCGATGTAAATGTCAGCGAGGCTATACGTGCACAGACAAATATTGCTATTTTAATATAGTATGTTGTTATAAAATATATCCAAATGAAAAGGTTCTATCTGAAGAAACTTTAGTGCAGTGAAAATATTCTGAGGATGTCTCTTGAACACATTTTTTATTTTATTTATAGTTTTTTCTTGTGAAATTTGTTGTTTTTTTATTGTTGTCATTGCTACCATATTCACATTTTATAAAAGCAGTAGACTCTCAAAAGCATTTTCTTAAATGTATATGCTGTAGTCAACATTTGACGTGGATCATAAACATTCATCAAAGTTGTCCTAAGACAAGAATAGGTGTTGTTTTTGAATTTAGGACAACTTTGATGAAAGGTTTTGATCCACTTCAAATGTTGACTACTATATAGTAGGCTATATGTATAGAGTAAATGGGTTAAGGAAATAAACATTTTAGTGGATTTTCTAAGCACGAAATTCAAATTTTGTATACAAGTTACACAGATTGGCTCAGGTTTCAACAATCAACCTTTTTTTTGCTGGTCATTATGTTCCAGGCCACCTGGAATCAGGACTCTTTGTTCAGTCAAGCACTACTATCATTAAAACTACTATCGTTAATGGGCCAAAAAACCCTGCATTATGCAAAGAGAGGATGTTTACGTTATAAGCCGTGTCTGTCATTTTAGTAAAGCTGCTCTCGTGTATAAACCTGCCTGTAGGTTCCTCTGGCCTGGCGCCTGGAGCAGCTGAACTGTGCAGAAGAGCCATTGCTGTGATTCAGAGCATCCCCGCGCTCGCTGCCTGCCTTGTGCCTGACGGGTACCTCTGCGCTTTAATCTCTCTGAGTGGTGGGAATGTGAACTAATGAGATAAATTAAGAATCATTAGCCCGGAGCTAAACTTTAAAGATATCCTCCATGTTCAGCAAAAAAAAACAAAACACAGATTCCTTCAACCCAAAGCAGCGGTGTATAAGAGGCGGGTGGGAATGACAGGAGATAACCAATAGTAGGCTACTATGATAGCATACTGCAGATTTGCAATACGTTATATAAATATATTTCCTTGCCTCAGTGTTTGGTGATTGTAATAAAAATACCCATCTTTGTCAACGCAAAACCTCAATGGAGCAGCTGTAGCTGCCATGTATACTGCATAAAGCATGTCCACATATCTATTAACAAGATCATTCTGTGTTTGTTTGTCATAGAGAATATAGCTGTAGACAATAACAGCTTTCTTTACAGCGTATGCTTTGTTTCTTGTGCGCGTGTTTTGAGCGCATGTGTAAAGTCTCATTCAATTACAAATTTATGCATTAGACGTTGATGGACAAAATTACCCCTGTTCACTAATACTGCAATCAGTCTTTCTTCATGCCTACTGAGTGTAATTAGACAATAATGAGGAAGCTGCTTTATGCTGGATCTCAACTATGTGTTGACCTCAGCAACTTCTAGTCCATTAGACAGCAAATAGCTCACAAGGCTGACATAATAAACCATGCCTTCCACTTCGGCTGAGGACTGAAGCATTACACGCACAGGCATTGCTAGAGAACTTCCTGAATTGGGGGCCTCATGTGAGCCCAGTATACAACCGTTGCTAAGTTAAAAATTGAATACTAGCTTACTAATTAACAAATTCTGCACAGTATATACTACTGGGAGTTTGTATGTATTTTCCATTTAATATCAATGCAAAATATCAATCTGTAAATGTTTTTTTGCATTTTAATCACTTTTTTTTGTGACAGTCAGTTGCTTGTAGTTGAAAAAGTGCATACTTTTCATAGAATTGCATTATTTCACATATATAGCCTTAATAGCCATAATGTTTTATTCAAATTTGTATTTTGTGGAATATATATAGCTAATTATTATTTTTTTTTGTATTTTTGTATCGTTTTCCTGTAATTAGTCATATGGCATATGCAGCTCAAGTGACTGGCTCACAACATCCTGGCATAATTAAAATTGGCATACCTACTATATACTGCATAAATATAGAATGTTAGTATGCTATTCCAAAAACAAAGTCAGTTTTGACAGCCAGAGGCTATATTTTGTGCCACACTACTATAGCTCTCTCGTGCACAAGCATCCACATGAAGGCATCCACTGGTGCTTGGCTCTCACATTGCAGAGCAATAAAAAATTAAATTTAACTAAAGGTAAAGGAATAAAAAAAGAAACAAACTGAGACGAGCGACAAGAAGGGAAGTTATTTCTGTGTGGCTTCGGGTTAAAGCGTTCTTAAGAACCTTGATGTCTCTTGAAGGCGTTGTTCGTGTAAATGAAATAGACTGAACCGTGGCAGTGCGCTGATCACGGAGAATCAGCTCAGTAGAAAATAAAAAGTGCTTGTGTCACACACCACAGCGAGATCTGAGATGCAACTGCCGCGCTGTGTATTGTTATTTGTTGCGGTTGTGTCAAGTGTGTCGGCATGTCAAACTCATCACTATATTTGGGGAAAAAAAAAAAAAACTCATTTAGATATGAACACAGTGCTTCTCTTTCACTTTCTCGCAACAAACTGTTTCCCGGGTACTAATAAACCCACTGTGTGGAAAATAAAGAACGAAACGGGGGGACAAAAACAAAGGAGAACGTCTAGGAGTGCATCCTTTGAAGCAGGAAAACAGATGCATGAATAGAACAACGGATATATAAATAAATAAACCAAGAAATTAATAAATAAATAATGGAACAGACGCGAGTGTCTTTACGGAAGATGAGAGAAGTTTTTTTTTTTTTTTTCACTCCCTGTGGTAGCTGTGCAGGTCGACCTGTGTTTAGCACACACCGCGGGCAACGCTTTCTGATGACATAAATAGCTGATCATGAAAATGCTTTTCTTCCCCTTGGGGTTTTTCTGTTTCTTTTGTGATTGTGGCAGCTCATTTTAGTCACAACGTAGCAAAACTTTGGAAACATAACATATAACTGGAGTTCATTTATGAGGAGTGCTTTTTCATTACATTGCTGTGCCTGGGAATATTTCAAATCCCAAAGTACACTGTGTGGGCAGATTACAGTTCTAATAACATAAATATATAGACATATATATTCATATATTCATTGTTTATATTCTCATATTCCATGATGTGAACAGAGTGCACAAGGTCATTATGAGCATTATAAGCTGAACTGGATGGATAGATTGCGATACCAATACTGCTACAACTGAGCTCCATTTGACATATAAAATACAAAAAAAAAAAAAACGTTCCAAAAAACTGGTGAGCTCCCTCGATGGGAACCTTTGTGCTGCTGATGCAAAAGTTGTTTCAAAAGCTAGGTTTAAGTATGCTGACTTTTGAGTTCCATTTGTTTTGGTTGTATTCAAAGGCAGCAAATATAAAACACTGAAGAATGCTTTGCAACATGCTCAGTAAAAAATATATCCAAGATGGCACGTGAGAAACGCAGATTCTGTATTCAGAGTATTTAAAATGATTGATATGCCTGTAAAATATTGGTTTGTTCCTCTTGCATCAAAAGACAGAGAGGCAACTCACTAGTTTTTGGAACAGCGCTATTTTTTTAAGCAGCAGGTTTTATGAATTCAGAGATAGAATAGAGAATGTGACAAAATAGATCCATGACTTTACAAATTCCTCATAGGGAACATCTTTTTGGTCCTTTTTATGCAATGAACAGCATGTTCTCTTTCCAAATTCTTCCGATCCTCTGCAGTACAAATGACCTTAAACAGACTAGACAGCATCACTAAATGTTCACAAAGGATTTTCTGCTGCTGCTCATCAAATGGAAATAGAGCAAGAAGGCTGAGGAGAAAAACAAAACACTTCAGTGAACCCAAACAATGGCCATTTTTGTAAAATTAGCTGCCCATAAAACAGTCCTTGTATTGTAAAAAAACTACGCAAACTGTAGTCGTGTGGCTGTTTTTTAGTTTTGTTTCTTGTAGACAAAAACAATTTGCTTAGCAAGTAGTGAACATGTCATATAAGCAGTCTTTTCCAACACGTGTTTCAAACAACATAACCTGTCCAAACGCACAGCAGCGAGGCGAAGCAGAAAGCGAGAGCGGAAGAGTGAACAAAGAATGAAACCGAATGGAAATTAAACTCATAGAGTTTGACGACTACTAAGGCATCAGTTGCCAAGTACAATATAAGCCCATGTATATTACAACACAACCATATATTAATTTAATAAAATACACAATATAGCTCTTGTACACGTAACAATTTGGCTCAAATGCACAGAAACTGCAGAAAAATCAATAAAAATATGTTGTTTTGATGTAAACACATTAAATTGGATACATTTTACACATTAAAATGATATTGTGTATAAGTGACAATGTGAAGGGACATTTCCTTTTTTAAAATTCTTTTGTTGTTGTTGTTAATGTATTGTATTTCTGGAATTGAAACAGTGTCCTTTGCAGTTCAATAAATATTTCCAACTGCATTTTTCATCCTGTGTGCACCCTCTTTTTTCTGAGATTAGTTTTTTGTCTTTTTTTTTTACAAAATGTATAAATATTTTCATTGTTATCTGGACACTTTACATAGGTTCATATATATATATTTATCTATATGTATATATAGATATATCTTTTCACAGTTGAGGAAAAATGTCCCTAATATACAAGAGAGTGACTGTTATAACTTAACGTCAGACACGTGGAAAGTCACCTTAAAAGTAGTGAAAAGCTGAAGACAGATGATCACAGAGGACCAATAAGTGAGAGTAACAGGTTCACCGTTCTGGAATGTTCCATGTGTACATATACATAGGGGGAGGAGGACACAGTTTACACGTGACTACAAATGACAGGTGAAGAATGGTTACATTTCATAATCAACCCTCCCCACCCGCCCTAAAGATTCATGGCCCCACACACCCCCTCCTAGTTTGCTGATATCATTTGTACTTCTTATGCTGATATTACAAAGCCAATAAAAGTTAAAGAGAGAGTCTCTGTCTTGGTGTGGTCCAACCGTTCCAGGGGTGTCCAATGCACCCCAAACCCTTTTGACTTGAGATTGTCAGAACAAACCATTTTCGTCCACCCCTTCTCCTCCAAAAGTCCCTGTAGGAGAAGGGTGGGACGCTCCGTCTGCAGTTCAGTGACGGAAATGCGTCACTGTAAGAAAGAGTTTGAAGCTGGTGGGCACTTGAAGAAGAAGAAAAAAGCTCACAAGAAGCCAGAAGCAGCAACTTCTGCAACTCTAAAGAAATTCCCTTGCCCCCAAAAACACAACACGGCATCCAAACGAACGTAAGCAAACTATTGTTTTGCTCCCTATGTTTATTTGTCAAGATCTTCAAGTACACATGTTTTTTTTTGTTGTTGTCCTCCCTTGTCTCCATCTGCGTCACGCTCTCTCAGAGAGCGTCTTGACTTGGTCCATGTTTCGTTTGCTGTGTTTTCTTATGCTCGCAAAGACCGCTCTACTTTCTGATGGGTGTGTTTTCGTTTCCCCGACAATCCTGCAGCAGTTTGTCGATGTCTCTGACCACCTGGTCTGCATCCATGGTGCCGCGGCCTATCTCTCCTCCACCCTGCTCCAAAACGCTGTCCATTTCCACCGCCGTCTCCTGGCTGATTCGCGAACGTGCTTCAGCCAGGACTTTGGCTACGGGGTCGGAGGGGGGCAGTGTGGAGTAGCCCTGCTCTTTGTTTTGCTTGTTCGGGGAGATGTACTGTCCATCAGGAGGTCCGTAGTGGCTGGTGCTGGGCTTACCTTCTGCCCCGTCGCCCATCCCTTTGGCTGAAGAGCAGGGGGAACCTGTACTGCAGCCTTTGGTTGGGCTACAAGAGGCAGAAGGAACCTCCTGCAAGAGAGGGCTGAGGGCACGTTTGGTCTTTAAGTAGGGTTTAACATTCGCCACGAGGATGGTGTGGTCTCGACGCTCTTTCCCGAATGTGCAGAAAGTTTTTTTGCCATTGGGGTTGCACACCGTCTCGTAAGTTTCAGTTTCCACTGCGACTGCCTCCATGCCGGCCGGTACAAAGAGGTTGGTGCGGTAGTCCGAGCCCTCGGCTTGGGGAGTTCCTGCTCCTCCAGCCCCTGCGGGAAACTGGGGCATCCAACAACGGTCAGAATGACCCAGCACTCGACACTCCTCTGTGCAGTTCACACAGTCCTCCTCTAAAAAAAAGAGAGAGAAAGACAAAAAAAGATTAATTTGGGCTTGAGTCTTTTGCACTACTTTTCGGCAAAGCTGAATCACCAGAGATATTTTACTGCAGTTGTGGGACATAAAACTGTTCTGGCAAAATGAACAATCGTACAGAATGATTGGTGTAATCTGATTCATGAACATATCATATCTGCTGGTGCTTTTAATGAATTGTTCAGAAAAACTGCAAATCTGTATATTAGAATGATTTCTGTAAGATCATGTGACAGGTTTGCTATAACAAAACCCAATTACTACAGATAACATTTAGTTTTTATTGCAACAAATTTGGCTCCGATGGCCTCATGATTACTGTGCCGACCCTGAGTTTGATTCATTTTTTCCTAAAAAACAAAACAAACAATCACAACTTCCATAAATTCCAAAAAAATTTCAATAAGGAAAATGTGAATTATCTGGTTTTATCGGTTTTTCATGAACATGATCAAAAAGATGGCAAAAATTGCCCGTTCTCCTCCTGTCATGCTCATGCATTCTACAGTAAATCCTCCCTCTCTCCTCACCCCGCCTCTCACCAGAACAACAACAGTTCAGTTTTGGCAAAAAGTGTGGCGCTGCTATCATAAATTTATGTCACTGGGCTTTGAAGCTATCCCAAGGCAGCCCTGCCATATCACAGAGCCAAGTGTCTAGTGTGTGTGTGTGTGTGTGTGTGTGTGCATCTTCCTTCCTTTCATCTCAGCTCAGAAGAAACCACATTTTGGATTATTGTGGGCTGTTCTGATGATGTGTCAAATGGGTCCAGGATTGTGAAGAGGATAAAAAAAATAATGTATTTTAAAATGGGAAATAAAAGAAGGGAGGAGGGGGGGAGAATAAGGGAACAAAAGGGAAAACATGAAAAATGAAAGTTTAAAAGAAAAAGTGAAAAGGAAAGTGCAGCTGTTGTCCTGTGAATATAAATGCTCAAATAGTTCAGGTAAAGCTGAGACCCAGGTTGTGAACACACACCGGGACCTGTGCCATTGGTTCAATGTGCATTTGACAAGAGAAGTGCAGTGATTTGAGCAGAACAAACAAAAGTCTTCCATCCATATTTAACAGTTTGATGATGTCTGTCTTTTGGGAGACAAAAACATGGAAACACAAACAACCTCATGAATTTATGAGATGTTTTCAATAATCCAGCAGTCATCACTCACCCATTTAAGACCCCAAAAGGTGTCAGGGAATAACAGATGATAGCGGAAAATGACTTTAGTGCAAATGCTGGAAGAATCGTCATTTGAATTATTTTTTTTCCCGAACTGTATTTCCCAACAACAATAATCTATGTGCATGATAAGATTAGAAACTTTTTTGTGTCATTTTGTATATTATTTTCCTCAATCGTTTCTTGCTCTATTTCATGTCACTTCTGTTTTTGTTTTCTTTGAAATGAATAATAGGACGCGATAATTCATAAAGCCACTTAAAGTTCGAGAGCAGTGTGATTTAGAAACCGATCCAGACAGATGTACTCATTTTCCTTGCATGGAATTTACAATGCATATCAAAATACAATCAAGATATTCAGCTTGAAGAAATGAATATCCCTTTCCTCATTCAGTGATAGTGCATCAGTTTTCTATGGTAAAGTGTAACTAAATTGATATCTTTGTTTACTTTCACAGAAGTACAGCCAGTTGGTTTCCTTTCTTCATGCAATGCGCAAGGCTCGGTGTGTATAAATGATGACCACTTGATCTTATTATCATCATTAATCATATTTTAAATTGCTCTTTCTCTGAGTTTCTCTGCTAAAGGCCAAGCCATGTCATGAAAAATGATCCTCTGCTACTGGGCTCCCGAATCCCTATTGTTCCAGATTTCACTGTGTGTCTGGCCAACAAAAGCCTATCCCTGGGGTTCCCGTCAGTTTGTTTCTGGTCTGTGGGGTTTCTGCTAACCTTGAAAAAGTTCTCAAACTCCCTACCCATTCTCAATGGTAACGGTACACTGCACCTGCATCTCCTGAGGTCAAAATATGTCTTTTTAACACACACACACATACACACACACACACACACACATACGGACATCTGTGGTGCATCTGTGGACCTAGCAGAGGGAAAGCCAGTTCTGTATCGTTCCTAAGACCAACTCTAGGGGGGCACCTAGGTTTTTGTGCTATGTATGAAGACTGTTTGTGTATTTGGAGGGTCAGCAGGCTGGTACGTCCTCAGGGACAAGAGTGTGAGAGGACAGGGGTAAGTACCATATAAGAGGGGAGAGAGAGAGCTTGACATTTAGCATGTGGTGCTCTTGTGTTGTGCGATAGAAAGACAAGGGCTAGTCCTGAGTGGCACAAACTAGCATGCGTGACAAGGTGAGGAAGAACATGCTGTCCACTTTAAATAATGAGATCTCCCACGCACACACACACAAACACACGCATACACACAGTGTCCTCTTCAGATCCGGGCTTTGAATCTGAGCTGCTTTGCTAGATTTTGCAGATGTTTATCTTCCCTAAACATAAATTAGCGTGGGTATGCATGCTAAACAGTTTCTCTGTGTGAGTGGGAATATCTTTGTTTCACACTTTCAGATCACCTTTTGATGAAAGACTAGCAAAATAAGCATTTATACTACTGTTTGAAAGGTCAGTGTCCGTAACATATATATATTTCAATTAATTAATTTACTATAAGAAATGTCACAATAATGTTACAATGAGATTTCTTTTTTTAATTTGCAAATTATATTTGACAGTGTCATGTAACACTAAAAAGTAAATGCTGAAAATTTAGCTATGCCATTACAATTACAAACAAATTAATAAAGACTTGGTGAGCATAAGATATATATAAACTTTCCCTGACCACAAACCCTCAAATGAAAAGAGAAAACAGAAATGTGTTGCTAAGCTAATAAAGCAAATCAGTCTTTCTTTCTCGAGTATATTCAGAACTGACTGCTCCTTCAATGGAGGCACAATAAAGCATAAATAATCCACACTGACACATCTCCATGCAGCCAGTGAGGAGGAACCAATCCTTCAATAGATTATTCATGCCTGGGCGGAACAGGTGACCTTGAGACTTGGCAGGGTCGCCATGACTAACAATAAGACATGTGACACTGGCTGAGGCCACTAATTCGTCGCCAGATCCAAAGCAGGAGGCACGGTGTGAATTATTGCCACCCCCAACCCTCCTCACGTACAGCCAGTACACAAGGTTACAAGCTGTTTTAGGGACACTTCATTATAATTGTATTGTGTGACATCCCTGTGTTTTCTTGATGGTCCAGGCACAGATCTATTATATCGAATTGCTCATCGTGAGCTATGGGCTGCTCATCGGTCGCTCTGCAGGAATGTCAAATCAACTGCCCAATTATTATCACAAGAAGCACACGCTCGGCTCTGTACTCCATTTACTGGGATTCACAGACTTCAGTTTGTCTGAGGCTTCTGCTAGCACAGCGCTTGTCCCACTCATCAAGCTAATGATGTGTGTACGACAAATCTCATTTTGCTTTGCGCACAAAGTCCCAAAGGCAGAGCAGCAACTCGAGACAACGCCATATTTATGTGACAGTCCTACCAGAAGGTCACTTCGTAATATATTCACTACTTTATGATTTTGTTCTCTGCTGCATCTGGAAAATTAAGACTTGAGATGTCTTATATTGTGAATATCGTCACCCTTAAAGGGTTGTAGGCACTGGATGGCTTGCTGAACAATGGCTTTAAGGTCTGACTATATTAGCACAACCTCTGACATCCTATGTTTTAATTATAATCTTAGAACGAATGTCATTCTTTTTACGCTTTTTAGGTTAATTTGTAACATAAAAATTCATCAATCATGCAAAATATTGCAAAAATAAAATGTGATCTACATGTAAATACATGCATCATCAGAATTCAGATTTTAATCAATCATGGTCAATTATAAAAATTTGATAAATTATAAAACCTATATATTTCATTTTTATAATAAATGGCATGCTAAAATTATTATGATTTCATAAATTTTTTTCTTCAAAAAAATTTATTAAAAAAATTTAAAAAAAAAAAAAAAAAAATATATATATATATATATATATATATATATTTAAATATTGAAAGATTAAATTTTTTAAACTATATTACAACCTGAATTTTTAGGTTGATGTAATGCAGATGGGTGCATAATAGCTGACTGCTGTCTTATTTGGATCAAGTCATACATTTACATTGGATTAATTGTACAAAATCTTGCCATCAAAACTTTGTGATGGACCATATTAATCGGACTTGGAATCACACAATTTAACACTAAGCACTGTCTCAACAGTCTAATAAGCCAAAAGCAAGAGCCGGCATAATGAACATAGTCGTCATCTTCAACCTCATTTGATTTTTGCCCAGATAAACGTCTCCCTCTGAGCCTGGCGGGTGAGAGAAAGAGTGAAAAAGACAGGAAGTAGAATCCAGGCCACTTAAGAGTTTGAAGCCATTTAACAAACACCTCACATGCTTAGTTAAGGAGGAAGCTTTCAAATGCCAGGGTTTCTTTCTTTCCTCACTCTATCTCTCAGAAGAATTCGGGTGGCTGGGTGCTTTATTTGATTCTCCAGCTGGGAAGCAGAATGAGGGAGACAGAAAGAGAGACAGATAGTATATTCTGACTCAGTGCATTAAGGCCTTCTGCCAAATCTTTTATTAGCATCTCGTTTTTCAGTCCCGTCGTTCCGTTTCTCTGTGCTCGTTCGCCAGTGACCCCTCCCGATCTCAGCACCGCACTACCAGCTTCCTTCTTTCCTTGGTCCACGCTGTGTCTCTCAGCCAACATCAATTTCCTCTCCTCCCTCCTTCTCTTCCTCTCTCAATCTGCTGCACACCACCAGCGGGCGCAAACAGGAGGTGACACTCTTAGACATCAGTTATAAATCTGCATGTCATAATTAAGAAACAAAACACCCATAGGCCATAAAGGAGTAAATAAAAAAAATAACAGAACATAATTATATGATTTGAACTAAATAAAATGCAGTGAACCTAAATGAATTTATACTGTCCTGTAAAAAAAAAAAAAATATATATATATATAATATATATATATATATATATATATATATATAAATTCTGGTGTCTGAATAAAGTTTGGTTTCACTGTATTATATATATATATGTATGTGTGTGTGTGTGTGTGATATAACATTTTGTTGAACGTTATATTAAATATCAATCATGATATTATCTGTGAGTTCTGCATGTTAGCATTCACGTGGACTGTATGCACAAGACTTACATATGAAAGGGTGTGACATTAGGGGTGATGTGGAGTGAGGGTACATGAGAGGGCACAATCTCAGTGGGGCAGGGATCGTGAACACAGGCTTTGTGTAGAAAGTGTGATACGGCTGCGCAGCATGAGCAGAGGAGCATCAGAGCACTCGCACATGTGCCCTGGCAGACTGGGGCGCAGTTGGTAGGGGGATGAACGCATGTGCCAGTGTGTGTAGCCGGCCTCGTACCTTGAAGGCTCACAGGGCAGCTGGAACAGGCCTCAAGGCCTTTGTGACAGGCTGCTACCACACCTGTCTGCATGTTTAAATATATCACTAAACAAATATAGATCTAAATCACAGCTTAGTACTTTTAAAAATGAGGGTTTTCTGCCACCAGATATACCTATAGGCCCCGCCCACAAAAAATGTCATCACTGTTTGCAAACACTAAACTGGCTACAATAGGGACTGTTCGCTGAATGGGTCTTCCTTGGCATCTCTTTACGTGTAAAAGTTTATGGTTTATGGTCATACAGTAAATGGTGTTTTATCACGGTTCTTTATATCTAGGATGGTTGGTGGCAAATACCGATGGACTCCGGGGAGGCACATCGACAAGCCTACTGAAAATGGCAAGGTAACGTGAAGATGCTTTAACTAAGTCAAGGACAAATGTCGTTCGATCAAACGCTCCTTTTCATTATGCATTCTTAGTCGAGCAGCAGGCAGCTAATGCCTGGTTAAGTTGCTCTAAGCCGAGGCCTCAGGGTAGGCTGCCTCCGGAGTAGACATCGAAGGAGACGACTCCAAACAAACACACAAAGCCGAATCAATGGCCATTCACAAGCAGGACCTCCTTAAAGACGGAAGTTGGCCGAACAAGACAAAAGTGTAAGGCAGAGAATGGGTGCTGAAGGGAGGAGAGATGTTTTTCTCCTTGCGCAGCAGGAGATCAGCGCAGGGCTTACAGGCCTTAGCGCTCACCTGCGGGGGAAAGATCTGTTGGCCTTTCAAAGAGAATGCGCTAACCTTCACAACACGCACATGAAAGGGACTTTGGGGGTGGAGGGCTGGGGCTACTTTTATAGATTGCTGGATGTTGCGTTTCAACAAAGCATGCTCTCTTGGGTGAGTACATACTCTCCTGTGTGGATTCGAATAGGGTGAAATTAGCTCCATTATGTGCTGTATAGTTCGGTGTGCTTTTGTGCCTCTCCTGAGTGCGTTTGTATGTTTGGCCAGCGACTAGATTCTAGAAAAAAAGCATCCCAGATGATTTAATTCACCTGCATCATCAGGCTCTTCAGCAGCAAAAGTGGACTTCAGCATCTCAGCATCTTTGATCTCGGTGATCACACTCACACTCAGATCTGTCCTCTACGCTCTAGATGAGTTTATACACACTTCAAAAGATTGAACTCACATTACAAAATCTGCTCAAGCATATTCTCCTGGCAACGTTTGCACCGTTATGTGTTTGTGTATATGTATAAAATACAGAAATAATGTTAATATGATTTGTAAAATTTATAATTTTTAGATAGATTGATAAATAGATATAAATTATAAAAAAGTAGTAGTGTAAATGTAAATAATACCTGTATATAGGTATATATTTGTTAATGTTTTTATTATAATATTATACTACTTAGAATAAAAAAGATATTATTATTAAAAACAAATATTATTTAAAATTTAAAACTGGTATTATTTATAGTACAATTTATTTTTTTTTTAATATTTGCATTAAATTATTTGTAGATTTTATAAAATTATAAATATAAATGAAATATAAAAAGTACATTGAATTATACATATATATATACAGTATATATACATATATAACAACACATATGTGAGTGTTTATATGTAGAATGATGCCAATTTCAATTGCAATTAAATTGTAATATTTACTTTAACAAGTTCATATTTACAAACTCGTTCTTATCAGATTTGTTATCCTCCAGTATAAACAGGTGAAATCTGTACTGTGCTTAGCAATACAGTGAGATCATCCAAATAAAAATGCAGCCTGCTTATCAAATAGACTTAGAATAGAAGTCTTAATGAAACCTTGTGTACACTCAATATTTGTGTAAAGGACTAATGGGGTTCAGCAGCTGAATGAAAACTAGAGAGGAGCGGAGGTTCGCATAAAGCAACGGTTGCACCACACAGACGACACAAGGGCAGAAAATGATTTTTGATGGCAGGTACCTGAAAAAGACTGCAGGGATAAAAAATGAAAGAAGTTAAAACAGGAAGAGATTTCTACCCATTGACATACACACTCTGTGGTATGTCTTTCATGTGCGCTGTAAATATTCAAGAGCTGCAGTGACTGGGGCGAGACACAGGTGCAGCTCCTCACCTGTTTGTGCATTCAAAAACATTCAGCCCATTACAGGGCTGTGTGAAAGATAAGAAAACGATAGAAAAGGCAAAATGAAGTTCGCTGTGTCATTTACGCTTTTGTAATTAGGAACGGAGGAAGTCGTGCTCACGCTGGGTGAAGTTTTTGTAATTTCTTTCTAGTGAACGTGCCAGCTCGCATTCAAGCTCTCCTTTGGTCTTTGTGCCATGATCGCCCACAGCGGCAGCCAAAGTTCATTCTTGGAAAAGCTTGAAAATCCGCTGCGGGATTCCACAGGTGGGAAAGAACTGGATAGCAGGTGCGCATACACACACACACACACACCTACTGTGACTCAAGTCCCTCTTGCCTCTATAATACCCATGGCTAATTACGCTAACAAACACACAAAATACCTTTTTCATTATTTGTTTTAATTTCCCCAAATTGAATGTACAGTATATAGTATTGTTTCCCCTCTTTTCTCTCTCTTCTCTCTCTCTCTCTCTCTCTTCAAAATATTTTTTACAATAAAATAATGTTAAGCCTGAAAAGCAATGACTCATCTAATTACTAAAGCAATTTTTCAGTCATGAAAAATACAGTGGGTGAAAAAAGGGGACTGTTCCTCACTCGACATGCAGATAATCATATTAGTATTGACTAAGGAAGTTTATAATAACCGTATATATAAATATAGCTGTGAACATTTCCCTATTATATCTCAGTATATATCTATATACATATATATACACACATGCACTCTTTATTTTACTGCACCGTTGCTTATTAGCATGCATATTTCTAGAATATTAGCAACTATAAGTGCTAATTAAGCACATATTAATGCATTATTTTATATCCTTGATACTACTTAATACCTAAACTTAACTACTTTATGGTGTTATGGAAGTTTTAATCTAATGTTTTATTTCAGCCTTATTTGAATGGGCAAATGAATTGCAATCAATGACATCATACCCAAAAGAAGCTAACTGGTCCATGCTAATCAGCCAAACCTGAAAACAGCATATAAACAAGTATTTCCATAATTCAAAACCTAACTGCTGCCCTGCATGGGTCTACATCAATGTGATCCAAACCGAAATAGTGACTGGCAGTAAGCAACTCTCTCTCTAAATCACTCCCTGTAATGTAAATGTCACTCTCAGTCTATGCTCCTTCCTTCCCCTGCTGTTTTCCCACAATTGGATTTAATACTTTTCCACGTGTCATCACTTTGTCACTACGATGGTTCCCCGGAGTCCCTTGCGGAGGAAGAGGATTATACGTCTGTCAATTATCTCCTTTTCTCCAAGATGCAGGAGGATTGCGGCGGCAAGGCAAGTGAGCTAAACACACGCGCTCAATGATGTCCAATCACTCATTACTAGACACAGCGGGTGTTATCTGCACTCGTGTGTACAACTTCACAGTAATGAGGATGGCTTTTACCATATTAAGTGGCGGAATGGGAGGAAAGGATGCGGGGAAGACGAAATAGAGAGAGGAGAAAAAAAAACAAGAATAAACTCTGAAAGATAAAGTGTGACCTTTTAATGAAGACGAGCGAACGATAGACAGGAAGATGGAGGAAGGAGATAAAGAAAGGGAATAAGTGAAAAGAAGAAATACAGACAGGGGCCAATGACAGACCGAAAATGTCTTCAATCCATCTCTCTTATCTGGACGAGTGTGTGACTGAGAAAAAACATTTAATTCTATAGCGGGATCGGAGTTTCAATCAAGTATTTGATGAACGTAATCATTGCGGTAATTGATCTATTGAAGCCGGCCCTCTCAGCTTGAACATTGAGGGTCATGGGGAGAAAGCTGTTGAGTCTCACGAGTGGCTTTCAGTGGGACAGGAAGAGAGCACTGCCAGATCCCTCTCTATTCACACAGCATGACACACAGCTGTTCCAGTCCTTTAATTTTGCGTTGGCTTCCTTGCACCCCTCCTAATCTGGCTGTCTATTGCGCCGTCCACTCGTTTCGTCCTCATTCTAATTCACAAATTGAGCCATTGCAGTTGAGAGAGCAGCTGAGATGATGCGTTTAAACCGGGGATGTCAATTTAATTTAGTATGATTAGTTACAAAAAAGAAAATAAAATAAAAATAAATCTAAATCTGCAGTAAGATTTAATACTATTAATTATGCCTCCTGACCCTGCAAATGCTATAATTAGGGATTTCCTACCATCAAAGCAATTCAAACTTGAAGTGACACTTCATGTTTTGCGAATCCACAGTCAGCGCTTAGTTGAAGAGTTGAATTACTTAGTATGGTGTCTTAAAATAAGAGAATGAGACAATCCAGAAATAAAAAAATAACGACTGCTAAAGCCACTGACTGTGATGCCAACTGAATGCTATTGTAACCCAACATGTGAAATTTTTAATTGCTGTTAATTTGGTGGCTTAACTGGCATCGGGTGTGATTAATTTGAATACAGTTTTTATAATCAACTGACAAATTAATGACTCATTTAAAAATTACTGAAAAGGATTCATTCAATTTTAAAGGCATGTTGTCATTGTTGGTGTTTCTGTGATTAAAGCTATTGTGACCAGTGTGGCAATGACTTAGCAACAGCTGCAGGGCCCCCACCGTAAGCAAGCCTGCCACTGATGGAAGGGCCAATCTCTGCAGCTGACACCAGGGGTCCACACACACACACGCACTTACAAAATGCGACATATGAAGAAAGCGCATTTCCAGGAACTCAGTGTCTAGGAAGCCACAGCAGTTCAGGTTCAATAGAGGACCTGAACATTGAAATTGTTTCCAAGACTGTACTTTAAAAGAGTTGCCATGGTAACCATTATGTTTTGCTAAAATACCATAGATATTGAAATTCTTGTTTAAATAAATGATATATATTCTGTGCATGATTCTGTTCCAATCTTTCGCTTATCTTCACTAAAAATTCACTAGAAAATGGGAAAGAACTGGATAGCACTTGTAAAATGGATGCTAATTGTAAAATACCATAAAACACCATATATTAAAATTATTATTTTAAATAAATATATTCTGTACTTGATTCTGTTCCAATCTTTCACTCAATGTTACTATACATTTTCTAGAAAAGTTTTGTAACCATAGGATTTTGGTGGAGAGTATGGTTAACATGACCTCTTTTTTTAAGCAAAATGAATTGTATTTATATTTAAGGGGTATATTCATATACATTACTGTTAAATAGTTTGGTCTAAACTGTTATAATAAAACAGGAACATCTATTACATCTAAAAAAGCTATTTAAATATATTTTAAAACGTACTTTATTGATGTTTACTGAGTTACAAGCCAATAATGAACATGCATTACTAAATGACAACAACTTTAAAATGGAACAAACAAGAAAAATGTGACTAAAGCAAGATATAAGAGGATGGTCTCTCTGTTTAAAGTATTAAATGTCTGAATCCTGGTGCTAACTTGGTTACAGAGCAAACGAACACACTCTGACCACACGCCTGTCCAGCTCTTATCCTGTATCTTCTACTTCCACATCCTGCCACGCTACCTAGCTTAGCATGCTAGATTTCCGTTTCACTTTATTAAATTAGCATTGACCTTTCCTTCTCCGACAGGCACAGCATTGCACCGTCTAGAGCCTCACCGCTTCTGTAGCCTTCATATAAATACATATTTACTCTCTGCTTCATAAATTTGATCAAATTACAAAGAGATGTTTGACTGAAATGCAATAAGAGATGCTTAGCCTTCATGTTGTTGAGGGACACCCATTTGGAGATCTCACTTTAATATCAAATTTCAGCTGTTTTTAGCTGCTAATTTATTTATTTTTCCACATTTGCAGGTTGGAAATTTATAATGCCGTTTATGAAGAATACAATTTTAAGCATGATGAACTCCAATGACTTTTTTATTGACTCCCTCAATGAGAGTAAAATTATATCATGATTTTTTTTTTTAGCGTTTAAATGGGTGGAAGAGACAGGGTAAAAAAATCCCATCTCTGATTCAATGTGGCACTTTAAGATTAAGGTCAAAGATTAGTGGGTTTATGCAGGATAAGAAAAGGATTATGTACGCTCAACAATGTTAAAACACAGATCAGAGATTTCATCAAAACACCTGGCCTGTAAACAACCTCATAATACACGTACAGCTCACACCGACAACCAAATAACACATTAAGCAACTATTTGTGTTTAAAAGCACAGTTACTGTAGTAACAGAAGAGGAAGTGATATGTTCCTGAAAGGATATTCACAGCTGATGACAGACTGTGGTCATTGTAAAGCCGGTTCACCGGGATTAGATATGCTCCACAGGCTTCTCTGTTCTGAATTACAGATTAGATTTATGAGTGTTCTCATGTTTTCTCTGGAATCTGAGAATAGTGGAGCTGAATTTCCTTGTAAAAAGTACCATAAAAATCATGCACTCATCTGAAACGGCAAAAAAAGTGTAAATCATAAGCATATTTTCAATAGAAATATCACCTGTGGGTGGTTGCAAGAGGACCACAAGTTGGTTTCTTCCAAATTCATGCCCATTAATAGTCTTATGGGGGTAAAATACATATATTAGATGCTTAGGGCATATTTAAACGTGCGTTTTCTATGATTGAATATTTGTCTGATTTGTTAATATGTTTCCAATTACATTTGGCCACATGAATGTGTCTTCGCAAAACAGATATAAATATGCAAATTTAAGTTCACAGTAACGAAATAAACAGATAAGCGGTTCATTTTATTCATTATCAGCTAACTTCAAGATCAAAGACCGCAACAGGAGACAGCACTGGAAAGATAGGTTAGTCTCAAGTGCAACCATTTTTGCCAGTTCTTCATCAATTGAGCTCTGTCTTGCTGGGGTCACAGACTTCTGCAAAAAAACTGTCTCATAGAGCTCTGGGTTGGTTTAGGTGGTTGTGGTGGCATACTGCATGATGCTGTAGATACTGCAGCAGAAGCAGCAGCAACAGTTGCAGTAGACACACAAGCACCTTCATTAATATCACACTCAACTGACTGTGTTTTATCTTCCCATTGCACTGATGGGTGAACAGTTCCCAGGTGCCTGTGCAGGTTGTTTGTGGAGCCGGCTCTATATGATATTCTTTTCTTGCAGACTCTACACAATACAATTGAAATTGTTCCAGATTTTGATTCTTTTCTTAGTGTCACTCAATTTCTATACCTTTCTGATGTGTCGATGTTGTCTCTTGTTGTAGCCCCTGGCTCACTTTCTCTCTCTCCCTCCTGCTCTGCTGCTGCGAGTGTAACTACCACCCCTCCCCCCTCTGCTCAGTGCAAACACATATTGACCAATCACGTGTGGCATGAAGCAAAAGAAAAAGTGAGAGAGAGCGAGGGTGAGAGAAAGAAAGAAAAAAACACGGCTCCCAACATGGCTCCTTATTGGGAGCCGGCTCCCGTCGTTCACTTCAAAGAGCCGGACGTCTCACTTTCTGCTTTAAGCAATAAAATCTTGGTCACAGTCTGAGAGAGGTCATAAACGTATTTGCACTTGCTGAGCTAAAGCTAATTTAAATGAATGTGTCCCTCTCCACCACTGGAGTGTGAGGTTTACAGTGAATTCAAGTGAACGAGCAAACACCACTGATTTGGAGCAGGCCGTGAGTTCTTTCAGAGCGACAAAGCCTGAGGTGAAATCACAATGAGGCGGTCTGTTTGAGCATGACTATCTCTCTCTCTCTCCTCAGTGTAGGCCCAGGTGCTCGCTCTTCAGAACCCAACAGCAGAAAATATCCCCCGACGGCAGCCATTGCACTTCGATTACTGGTCAGTGAACAATGAAGAATGTTCTAGAAACACTTGTCATGTTGATGTAGCAGCTGCACGCCCAACGTGCCTACGAGAGGCGATGGGCTGAGGCGATTGCGAGCGGCTGGTGGGAAACAGAGGCTCGGAGGCAAATACTCAGACAGGCAGCTCACGATCTGTGCAAAACCGATTTTTGGAGGCAGGGCCGTAATTGGCTGCAGTGATAACGAAGCACAAACTGAATGTTTGTTTCATTCGGCATTAACTGGTGGAAGCCAGTTTACAGAACATGTGATTTCATAAACTCAGTTGGTCAATAAAGCAGTACGCCCCAAGAGGACCAAATTAGGCACAATGAGCATAAACTTGAACAAATCTTACACAATTTTGCTTCTCTCTGTATGTATGTATGCATATATTTTTCGTCATATTTAAAAGTTCTGCACTTTTAATAACGAGTAGACTTCATAAGACATGCTTCTAAAAGAATGTTTACATATTTTTTTCAGCAATTTAAAACAAGAGGATGACATTTTTCACTGCATTGTCGCCAGGACATAAAATGGCTTCAAATGTTGATCAGAGTTTAAATCTGCAACTGTCCAAATATAACAGATCATTTTGGTTTTACCTTTTGAAATCTCATTCAAACACCATTAGCCGTTGCTTAGCTACAACACAACAGGGTTTCCGACATATCTCATGCTCTGCCTTCCCTCTAACAACGTTCTCATCTAAAGAAGCATCATCATAATCTGTAGACGAGATTACTAAAGGAGTCACTCCTGCATCCAGCCTGGGCTCGACATGTAAGGGTGAAGGAGAAGATCAGTACGCTTGTGATCTCCAGATTTGCACTTTTTAATCAAGGCGGATTTTAAACACCTTCAGCCCAGATGGCTGGACAGATTTTTACAGACTACAGGCACAAGCCGGCATGTGACTGTGAATCTATAGCTCCAAAATAACCGCCTTACGGAACACATTCACACACACACACAAACCAATGTAGCAACGGACATACTGAGCACCATGGGATGTAAAGAAAATCTCAATAATTGATCTAGCATGCAGTACTCTGATTCTAAATTACGCTCTCTCTCTCTCTCTCTCTTTCTGATCACTGTTAATTACTGATGGTATTTACAGTTGACACCATGGCCAAGGCAGTTCATCACTTAAAAGCACTGATCCTCTAGGCATACTGCCTAGATAATAAGAGAAAAGCAAATCTAAAGGTACATTTTCTTGAAAAGCTCTTTACCACCAAATGAGCCCACCTCAATTTCTTTAATGAAAAAATAAGAAAAGAAAAAAAGAAATAATAATGTCTTTTTGATGTTGTAAACAAAACAAAGACTGTTAGATTACACTTTACAAATAATGTTTTCGACTTCTAAATTTCCGGTTAAATTAAAATTTTTATTAATGTTTAATTCAACTTACTAGCAATTTAGAGAGTGAAAATAGCTTCTACTGTACGCATTTGTTCTCTCAGTGAAGGTGATATTCTGGTGATAGATAAAATAAGATAAAGCCCACATAAAGTAGTTTTGGTGGTATAAATTGGTGTAGTTAATATTACACTTTACACACACACGGTGCAGAATTTACTCTACAATTTTTACTCAGAAATTGCTAATAAATGTATTTATAATTACAAAATAATGACACATAAGTTAATCGAACCTGACGTATTTAAGTATGAAGACTGAAATAGTATTTTCTTATAATGTACTCCCCAACTTACAACTATAAAAGCACATTTTTACTGTGTACAGGATGACCAATAGCAACAGAAATGCTTTCTTTACCAAACCACAGGAAAAAGGAGGTAAGAGATATTGGGCAACAAACAGCCACATGTTGACAAGGTAACACTTCTGAACGTTATATATCAAGAACAACATCCCTTCGCTCCGTGACTTCGTGTTGTCTTGGGTGATACTTCCTCCCTGCTCTGTGTTATGATAGTTACTGGATAAGATGAGTGTGTGTTGTGAGACAATAGCTTCCCAATTAAAGCAGCTCTTCCACTGCGATTCCTCAAGGTGCTGCCATGTGACAGTTTAATTAACAAACCCTCTTATCTTAATTCAGCAGGAGAAAAAAAAAAACGTCTGAAAAAATGCAACAAGCTGAGGTTATCGAGGAAAAACACTCCCAACATTTACACAAATGATCACAGACACATTCACACACTATATACTCAATATATCTTGTAGTATCAGAAAGGCCTGTGCTGCTGTTCGTGCGTTTGAGTAACTGTCACCCTCTGCTAATGAAAAAGCTTGTGTTAAAGAATAATTATTAGAATAATGGTGAGATGTCAAATAATGTAGTAATTAAGAGCATCAGGGTGAGGCAGGAAGTCAGTAATGTTTTATTAAAGTCAAATGAATGGCAACCCTTTTATCAGTAATGCAACACATTTTTCAGTGAAATTTATATTCAGTGGGGGACAAAAATATTCTATTATGATCATTATAAAAATATGATCAATTATTAAAGTTTAAAATGTTACATGAAATAATTTTAGATATTTAAATATACATTTATTTGTTTATTATTAATACATTTTAGAGAACATTTCATTAAAAAAGGCATTGTTGCATCAAAATGCATAATGCAATACAACGTCTAAGGTATCATATTTCATATTGATTTTAACATCACTGTGTAGGTATCATGAAGCCCGATTAACATCACAGTAAGTACCACGGTAGGAGATACAGAAATGATCCGTCAAATTACCATAAAGCACAGAGACTCATTCACACAGCAGCTTGTCTTTTGATTATTATTTGAACTGTAGGTGGCTTATAGCCCTCAGGAAACCACAGATCTGTACTTAAGCTCACCTCCTGGGGGGAGACAGCACGCCTCCCCTTCCTCTTTCAGTCCGTTTATCTCTGTCTATCCTCCATCTTGAAATAGTCTGAGTGTAGACAGGAAATAAAAGAGACGGGAGAAAGAAGTGGGCTGAGGACATGACTGGAGTTAGACTCAAACACATGGCCGCCCACACATAAAAGTGCATATCATATGCACAAATATTAGTATAATCTAGTTTTACGTATTTTATTTATACAAGAAATGATAGTGAGAACTGGACCAGAAAACACAGAGTCGGATTGAAATAATATCGGGATTACTTTAATAATAGTATTATTCATGCATTGTAATATTTTTTTTTTTGGAATTAGCATAATTTTAATGTTAGTAATTTTATGTGCTTTGTTAATTTTTGTATTAGTTTTAGTGTTTGATATTTTAATTAGTATATTTAAATTTAAATACTTTTTTTTTTAACTTTGATATTTGTTGTACTTTTGTATTTTACTTCACTTATTAACAAAATCACAACTGCTATTCCACAGCTCCGACCTCCTTTTTTATTTATTCTACACTTCTCCTCCTTTCCACACTACACTTCTTTTTTTCCCCTGAAAGTAGTCAGAAAGCCACAATAAAAAATACCAATAAATGAAAAAGATAAAGGCAGAAAACACTTGTTTTGAGCATTTCAAACCCACCAAACTGAGACAAAATGTTTCCCATCGGGGAGAAAAACCTATACATACAAGAACACTGCGATAAGCCCGACAGGTGCAAACAGCTTTCATGTGCGTCTCTCTTAAATCCCTTCGCAAGTGTGAGCGTAAGGCGACCTCCCACAGAGAGGTCGCACTCGGCTCGCTTAAACACAGCTTGAAGATGAAGGGCAGAAGATGTCACTTAGAGAGCAGAACCTTGAGAATCTTCCATAGCTGTCAGAACAGGAAGTCATCATTTATAGAACAGGATAGGCAGACAAAAGCAAGAGAAAGTGTGTTGAGAAAGGCACTTTATAGAACAATAAATATGCGAGATGACAGTGTTGAATTATGCAAATCGCAATGTTTTCAGAATGTCTAGTTCATAGCCCAAACATAAAAATCATTTACTCATCCTCGTGTCGTTCCTGTTTCTGAACTACTAAATAATTATAATAATATGATGACAAAGGAAAGAGCTTTTTTGTACTTCTTTTTAAAAATGCCATTACTACACGAGTGCACTCGAAACGCTTGCTGAAGACAGAGCGCAGATGGGAAATAGTGGCAGAAAGCCAGGAAGTGTGGACGCATCATCATAATCTCCTCCTGGGGCATCATTGGTATGGCAAGGCTGGACAACATGTTTCCCCCACAGAGTTGGAGAGGCGGAGACAGACAGCACAAGTTTAAACTTACACAGAGGTAGATTTATTCAAGCACGTACACATAGCATACATACTAAATTACAACAACAGCATGCCAAGATGGGTGAGGAGGCCTTCAGTAGGCCTAAAGGCTGTGTAGCTTTTCTGCCCTGCTGTATCCACACAACATCACGATTCATCAAATTACTTCTCCTATATGAGACCAGGGTCACGTTAAACTTCCACTAATGGCAAAACAATGGCCAACAAATGGTTTAATGCCTACAAGTTGCTCTTAAAGTTGGCAAAGAACAGGAAATCGTCTAAACTCAAAATAAAAGTTCTACACACTCATGAAAGTTAATTTGTTTGAACTAATTTAGGTTTGCCCTACTCAAACCAATTAAATATTTAGTAAGAGTTTACAGTGAATGAATTAGTCGATCTGATTCACAAAACTTCTGTCTGAATGATTTATTAATAAACCAGTTATTGAGTTTGGCTTCACAAGATACTTTAATTATACTTTGAATGGCACTTTTGTATGGAAAGGTTCATTCCCTATTTATTGTTACTGAAAATAAAAAGTGGCCAAGTTGTTCCCAGGAAGAAAGCAAGTCAGAGGTTTTGAAAGAATGATGCCATTTTAATGTGCATTTATTTCTTCAACTACTTAATATCTAATACTTGGCTTTACCCCAAATAGTCATTGCCTTATTGTCAAGTTATTAGCATAAACATTTTTCAGTTCTTAATGATTTAAAAAACATTCCCTGGGTCTCCAGCAAGACATCACTATTTGCAACAGAGCCATCCTTCAGGAAAGTGGACATGAGCATGAATTATTTCTAACCTGCTTCCAATCTAGCACGGACATGGAATGCATATACTGTATATAAAGTATATACTGGGTGAGACTGTTGCCAGATGTTGCAGAGAACAAGGTCCTTGCGAATTACTCCGAGCATGCGGTCACATTTAGCGCAAGCTGTTTATCTCAGAAGAGGCCAGTGCGGATAAAAGGGAAATAATGGATAATTCATTATCACAGAGAGACTGATAGAAAGGAGAGAGAGAAGGGACAAAAAAATTGAGATTGTAATTTTGATAGACTTGACAAAGAAAGGTGGCTGTGTAGATGATTGGACGCTTGAACCAAGGTCGCCAATTTGTGTTCTCGCAAAAGCCCTGCTTACGAATAAAAACCTCAGGAAACAAACAATAAGGCTTGATTATTTTTTGATAGATCCAATCAATTTCCCTCCGTTTAGAAATGGAGTTTGCACAAGCGTTGAGAGTATGCTTTAAGCTCTGCCTATAAAAAACAGAAGACAAGGTCCAAGCAACAGCTAGCTGTGTTGCTATTTAACACCATTCAAAAGGCAATTTTAACTTAATCAAGTTATTTGTATGAAATGCATGGCAGTTCAACTAAGTTTTAACAACCTTTATAATCTCCCAGTCAGACAGTTTTTTTTTCCTGAAGTCCATTAGATCCTGTCATATCTCATCACAGGTCTTAATAACTCACTAATTAAGCCAAGCGTAATTATACACCCAACAATGCCTTAAAGTAAAAGGTTAGATCTAAAATGTGAGCCGAATCACCCGGGGACTAGACTCAACGCATTAATTAATCCAACATATGTGTGCTTATCAAAGTTAATAATCGGTTTAAGTGACATCAACCATGAGAAGGAAAAAAAGAGGGTGGGGAGGAAGGGAAAAAAGATCTACAGCTACTCTAAATGTCAAAAATAGATCAGGCTAATAGACAAAACTGCGTTCACAACCCATTTTACTTTTTTTTTTTCTCCAAGTGACATACTTTATTGAGACTTGATTTTATCCATTAGGAATTGACTGAATTGTGAACAGGAATAACGCATATTGAAAAGCCGAGCACAATAACACTAGAAATGTGTATTGACGGGATCTCTCCTATGAAAATGAAACCTTTGAAAACGAAACCTTTGTTACTCACCCACATGTTGTTCCAAATCTGTACGACTTTATTCTAAAACACCTTTTCAAAATACCTTATTGTGTATTTTACAGAAGAAAAAAAGCATGTTTGGAACCACATGAACGTGGGTGAGCCAAGTGCTGTTCATTTTACTTGTGTTTGGAGACATTATAATACTGTAAATACAATCGAATTCCTTGTAATTCAGTTTTCAATAAGAAACTACATTTGTTTTGACCTACACATAAAGTGAAAACGAAGATAAACCAGTGAGTGACCCAGAACTCATACTTGAATTTGCAATGATATAAACAGAAAACTATACACTCTATTTGATTGCGTGGTGGAAAAGTGCAAAATGACTCTGACATACATCATCAGGCACGGTTTGGGCATTTCCATCTGTCCGTAACGGTGTAAACTGCTGAAAAGTACCACGGGTCATGTATGACAGAAAACAAAAGAGGCGAGCTGTTTTTTGCATTAATACTGCAGCCTGCATCTGGAGCTGTCAGGTTTGTTTTATGAACTCATATGTGAAAATCTCTCAAGCACTGTTAAAGTATATTAATCTACTGATGTTCTTGAGATATTGGATGCAATGGTTTACAGCCACTGTGCCCAGTTTAAATGCTGTCTCTACTCAAATCTGATTGCCTTCATAAAGCATTTTTCTACTCTTAGACAATAAAAAAGATAAGCAAATAAAAGAAACTGCGTTGTTATCCAGGCTGAGCCTTCTTAAAAAGCAGTCTTTTTTGAAAAAAAAAGAAAGAAAAAAATCAAAAACAAAACATTTTTTCCAACCTTTATGTCAAAGCGTTTGAACAAATGATAAGGTCAGATGCAAAAGATCATAAAGAACAAGCGTGTGAGTCGCACTTGAGCTGCTCTGTGCTGCGACCAGCCTCCAATTACCGCCGCTAAAGTTTTTCTCTCAAACAAGTCCTTGTCCACTACGCTTGTGAGGTATAAATTAGCTCCTTATGGATTAATACCTCCTAATTTCTTCATTCCAGCACGGGCTAGTGGGAGAAACACCCCGAATAGCATTTAGCACACGTCAAATAATGAGTTTTCATTTAAGAGGAGAGGGAGATGATGAGCGAGCGGCCAATGAGAGCGAAGGAAAATGAGTCTGCGGCTCCGGCGGGTCCCTTCTTAATCATGATCACACTGTACCGTGTGAAGAATAAGCCATTACTTATACAAACAGAGCATAATTAGTCACTACGGCGACAGGGGCGGCGGGCTAATGTCACAGATTTATGGTTTGCTCCCTCAGAAGGCAGAGGACACAGTGTCGTTATGACTCTCAAATATCATAACCACGATACTCGGGGCTAACGAGGTTCCAGCTTAATTACATGAAAAGGAGGTATGTGGGTATATGTGCACACACAGGCAGGGCTGGGAAATAAAGGAAGAAATAGACAAATTGCAATATTTGATTTACAATATTCCATACAGTATTTGTATTTGAAAACCAAAAAAAAGTGTAAATGTAAGAAACTAGTAATTAAAAGTAATTAATGTCTTCCACTGTTTTAAAGGAATGAAATGGAACATAATTATTATAAGTTTATTATAAATTATTACATATATTATTATTAAGTTTCATTTTTAATGTACCAACATAACCAATAATTAACGTTTACCTACATATATTTCTACTAAAATATTTGATTATTGCAACAGAAATTGTCTAAAGATTCTGAGCTGACACAAATTAATCTTTCACAGAAAAAAATCATTTTTTAAAAAAATAAATAAATTGATTAACAGAAAAAGTGACAAAACAATATTGTTTAAACTAATCTGTAAAAGGAATAACTAAGATCTAAGATTTTTTGTTTAGTCTTTTACACCTTATGTATAGCACGATATGAGGAAACATATGTAATTTGTGCCAGTTGCTTGTTTTTTAGGAAGATGAATATCTAAAAGCTTGTAATATACACTAAATTAATGATAAATTATAGCAGTATATTAAATAAAATATTCAATAAAAATTTTTTTGGTAACACTTTAGAATAGGGGTCCAAAATAATGCATTAGTTAAGCATTAATTAATGGTTAATTTGTTCACAATTA
>JAUMHR010000060.1:7462383-7475228 GCA_032361145.1 Enteromius fasciolatus | reverse complement strand
AAAGTGTAACACTTTATTTACCAAAAAGTGCTGTTAGTCCTGTTACACATTTGTACTTACACACACCATTCTGAGGGGTGTTACATGTGTGAAGTTACAGAAATATAACAGCTGTAGATACTGTGAACCGTTGTGTACTTACACTGTAGTTACATACATACACATATAGTTACTATGGAAGTACACAGGTATAAGGGACACTTGATATAAAGTCGGACCTAACATGCTTTAATTTAATACACAATACACATATACATAAATAAATAAATTGTAATTAAATATAAGTAAATATAAATAGAAAATTAAATATAATGTATACCATACATTTAATCGTTATATTAAATAATAATAATAATTAATTTAATTTATAAATACTAATAAAATGTACAAAAATTGAACTGTCATAACCAAATCTCCCCAAATAAATTCTGTACGATGTTACTAACTTCTGAACTTACACTTTAAATTCCCCTAACAACAGCTAAGCAAACTCCCGCTCAGAAACACATCACACGCCGCTTCCTTACAAAAGTTTCCTTAAGCTCCCATTCCAAAGAAAAGCAACAAAACGAGAGGGAATCTACAGTATATGTGCAAGGGAGTGTGTGGGAGAAAAACAGACTCTCTCAAGAGATGGGCAGAAAATGGCTCATCTATTTCAGTGAATCCTCAGTACGCTCTCTGGAGTGTTTTCACAGTGACCAGCCAGATGCCTCCTTTCAATAGAGACAAATGAACAAAAGACAAGCAAACCTGTGTGTGTGCATTAGCGTGTTTACAGGACAAACAGAGAGAAATATAGAGGCACATTAAGTGAAAGGTACGGAGGTGGGGGAAGATGTCATGAGGGAAAGAAAGGGATGCTTATGCAGCATAGATGCCCATCTGCCTTTCGAACGTCATTGGAGCTCTCCGGATTTTGAAATGCATCTGGGTATTCCAGCGTGCCAGATATGTGCCCTCTGCTGTCTGACAAAACAAACAGGACTCAGGAAAGAGCATGTGTGTGCATTACGAAGAAAAAATGTCCAGTTTCACCTTGTAAGTCTGCCAAGTAGACTCTTTGGGAAAAAATGTCACTCTTTGGGATGGTGGTTATTTAACACTTTGATGTTAAAATCTTGGATTTCTACAACTTTTATTCTCATAATTTTGACAATTTACACTCATAATTTAATGACTTGATTTTTTTTTTGTTTGATCATATTATAAGGATATTATATTAATAAATTATGATTAGTATATATTTTTTTTCATTGCACTACTGACATTTTGCTAATTATTTACTAAATTATATTACTTTAATCTCATACGTATGACTTTTATTCTAAGAACATTATATAAAAAAAGACTTGTTTATATTTTATTTATATATTTTATTGTGTTGCATTTACCACTAAAACTTTTATTCAGAGAAAAATAGCTATGAAAAATGAATTAAACCTTGGTAAATGTGCCCAAAAGCATGCAGAGATACATATGAACCTCACTTTAATTCATTCGTTTGAATCATTTGATTCATTCATACAAACTGGAGTCTGTACCTCAGAAGAAAGATTTCTCATCTTAACTAAACAAACTAAACTCTGACTGCAAACAGATTCGGGTCCAGCAGCTCCTTAATTGAGTGTAAAACAGCCATCTGACATGACTGGCTACTGAGAATCAAATGTTTCAAGGGCAAACTGTTTTTTTTTTTTTTTTGTTTGGCTGTTTGAACACCAGGCCCCTGGGTGGAATAGCATTTGTGAAATGTACACAATAAAGCTTCATAAACAAAGAGCGATCAATGTTTACAACTACATAACAAACAAGAGCAGGACAAGTTACCCCTGTGCGTGTCGAGCCGAATCAAATGAATAAGAGAATAATCAGACTCTCAAGCGATGTATTCATTATAGGGGAGAGACAAAGAATGGCCTACTCGATGGCACAAACATTGATTAGGTCATTTCTCTAGTGCATTACCAAGTGATCAAATTCAATTAGCTGGTCATGTGTTTTCCTGTGGTTACTGAGCCTATCTATCGTCTAGCCCTAACGAACCAAATGCCATCGCCGCTCATTTCCTGCTCCCAGCCCCAGACCCCCAGTTAAAAGTTTTGAAAAATTAATTGCTTCCTTTGAAATTAACGCCACATGACTCTAGACGTTTGTGGTCAGAGTTATATTCATCGAGATTAATTACAGGGTGCCCAACAGACACCGCAGGTCATCCGTTTTTATCTAAGCCTGGATTTGGCAGGAACCTTTTAAATATAATAGCCATGACACACCGCTTTCTGTTGTTTAAGGGTTTAAGCAGCGCTGATGTGCACAAGCACACTAGATAAATCGCCATTAATGCTAAATTCTAATCTGTGTACATCCCGAATGTCCATGCAAGATGCTACTTCGGAGTGATTTCATTGTCCTAAAATGATCCCAGACGGGAACACAACAACCATCGCCAACTTTAAAAATCTTTTCATGTTTTGTTTTGCTTGGCAACAATACAACAACAATAATAATAATAAAAAAATTCAACTTAAGTAAGTGTTTGCAAAGAATTAAAATATTAAGTTTAAGGCAACGTCATGTAGTAGAACGTCATGCAGTGCAAACACTATTTTGTAGACTGTTTCAACTGTTATCTATCCTTACAATTAAAGGTCAATGGGGTCCAGACTGACAAACACTGACGTTTACACAGAAGACATCCTTTTTTTGTTTCACAGAACTGAACTGGTTTGGTGTTACATGAGGGTGAGAAAACACTGGCAGATTTGTCATTCTGTCGCTTTTAAAATTGTTTTAATGGCCTGCATTTCACTATTATATGAATGTTATGTCAATGAATTAATATTAAAAAGCAAAGCTAATAAAAATTATCTTATGTCTCCCTTTAGACACTATTGTGATCACAGCCTCCTCCTCAAAAAAAGAAAGCTTTTTTAATGCTTGAATAAGAGTAATTAGTACTAAATTCTAAACACAGATCTGCATTACATTTTTTACATGTCTGTTCTTTTGTGTCTTGAATACGTGAAATCCTTTCTCAGAGCAATTACTGCGATTTCCAATTTCAGCACTACAGATCAAGCGATCTGAGCCACAAAAGAAGCCCTTATGCATATTTAAGCCACAGTGTATCTCAGTGGCAATAACCACATCTAGTCACCATTTCTTTTCACAAATCCCGATTTCGAAAATGAATAGAGGGAGATTACAGTAATCCCGGGTGGGATTATAAGTGCTTCAGGGCAGTCCTGCTTCTATCTCTCAACTCTTTGTGTCCGGCCGACATGGATGCAGTCCATGGCAACTGTCATACAGACCAGATAAGACCCAATTTTCTCTTTGGAAATAGCAGAACATAATCCCATAACTAAGTATGTTAACAGAAAAAAAAGATGGCGGCTGTCCTTTTCTGGTTTAAGTACAGAAAAAATAAATAAATAAATAAATAAAATTCACATTTCAAAACTGATGTTTCGCATTATTACTTCAGACACCAGGGTTAGACCTGAGGCAGAGATAGAGAGACAAAGTGAGAATATGAGCTAGAAAGAGAGAGACAGTAAGCTTTGTCCAGCTTTCCAGTTAAGCACATTAGAGGTGTGATATAAGGAATGACCTCTCTAAGTCGAAACATACAATTGTAAGAATATCTATATTTAACTATAATATGCTTTCCAAAAATAATGTGCTTAGGTGTTAAGAAATTGCTTTCTGTCACCAAACTATATATAGCGTTTCAACAGTTGTTTAGGTACGTAGATAGATATATAGATAGACAGACAGACAATAATTATAAAATAAAGACCATATTATAATATAAAGGGAAGGGCAAATAAAACAGCAACTGATGGAGGCAAATTTTTTTTATCAAAGATGGAAAAATGTGTGAGGAAAAAATAACCTTGTTCAAAATTAATTTGTTCAAAGACGTACACCTCTTGTTCCTGTATCATTCCCTTTCAAGTAGTGAGCCCTGCGGTTCGGCCAAAATGTGCCCTGCGATTTCACCGACAGCTTAACAACCTCACTTCCCACGTTGCACTGCATGTTTTACTTGCGCAGAAATCTCCCACATAATTTGATTTCGTTTGGATGAAGTGTGTGGGACTAATTAGAATTTCAAAAAGGTGTTACATGGAAGAGAACCCCAGATGAGACGGTTAGCGTCAAACAGCGTGACAGTTAATCCTTATCTGAACCCTGTAGTTTGGAAAAAGGCTAAGTGGTTTCTAAAAACGCAAACACGATACTGCAAGAGATAATGTAAGTATATTAGAAACAGAAGCATTCACAAATGGACTGCGCACTAATTAAGAGTGGTTCTGGGTGTACGACGCCAACTCTTAAACGTGTTTCTCGAGCGGAAGGGTGTTAAAAGTTTTTGCTGGCGGCTTCGTGGTACTGCTTTGGAAATGTCAAGCACACTTCTGCTTCAGTGAATGTGAAGACACACAAACACATGTGCAATCTGCTCACTCTCATTGGAAAAGGTCACCCGTTGGGTTCACGGCTGGAGCAGTGCTGTCAGGGGTCGGTCAGAGTGCGGGGTGTTTCGAAACGGCACGGCTCCATGCTGAGGATACAGAGCTACGGCACATGTCTCTCTGTTACCGAATGCAGTGGCGTGTAATTGATTTGTTAATCATCCGAGGTCGCTCCTGAAAGCCCAGAGCCTTACACAAAAGACTCCTGCATTCCTCCTGATTCTCCTCCACTGGTGGTCCAGACCTCCCCGAGGACACCTCTCAGAAGAGCACAAAGCTTTTAAAGCACTTTAAAAACAAACAATCTCATACACATGCCAAAGATCTGTTCCACTGCGGCCTCTTACATTCATAAACATCGACACCAACAGAATCCAACAAAATGTTGAGCTAAGCAGCCTTTCCATGGCTATTCACATGCACAATTGTTTTGACTATATAAATGTATTATCAACATATAAATGCAAATTATATGTGTCATATGTTATTATTATTATATTTTACTAGTATACAGTATGTGTCTGCTGTGTATACTATACACACACATACATACATGTATAAATTTGCAAAGCACACACATTCATTATGTAAACACAAGCTACTATTTTGGATGCAAACAATTGCAATTTGACAGCACTAGTGTGTCCATTAATAAATACAATTATTTAAGATATGTATTAGATAACCCAACTACTCTTTATAATGGTTAATGATTGTCACATTTATATATATATATATATATATGTGTGTGTGTACATTCTGGATGTATGAGAAGCCAAATAATCCAACTGAATTATGCACAAGTTTGTTTGTTTTTCTCCTTTGAATAAAATGTTGCGCAAATGATGATTTGTTAATGATCTTAAGAGATCTTAAGGTGTACATAATGAATTAAGATAACTCTTAACATTTCACACATAAAACCAAAACATGCATTAACATTTGTTTTACATTCATGTTTTTGATTATCTAAATCATCTTAAAATAAAGTAATGTATTGCAAGGAAATGAAACATATGTCAAGAAGGCAAGGAAGATAAGAAGAACCTGAACATTAAGGAGCACAAGGTGGAGACAACAGCGTTAAAATGGGAAAATCAATACACTCAAATCTTCCCAAGCTTCTTAACAGATATGTATCAACCTGCTTCATTCAAAACATATCCCCTCATTAAAGACAATGAGGCATGACAAGAAAATGAGATTGAGAAACAAACTGTAACTTAAGCCTTTCAAGTGCTCAACTTCTACATCAAACTTTCGCAGCTCATGTTGGTGAGAAGTGCACAAAGCAATTCTCCACATTGCTGGAGCCACCATTATTAGTTTTTCCATTTTACGTAACGTAGGCCTTTTGAAAATTTCAAGCCAAACCGCAAAATATATCCAACTAGACATCGGCCCTCGATATCGGTCCTATCTGCTCGCTGTTAAAAGGCTGAAGCTGGGAACTTAAATGGAGCTGTGGTCGGGATTCTCCGGCCTCGACGCAGGAGATTAAATTATCGCTGGATAAGTATCTGAGAGGTTGCGTGCGGGTGCGTGCTGGTAGTTGGAGCTGGAGTTGAGCTGAGGTAATGACACTTGGTCGTCTTTCAAACACAAAACAGATAACGGGCACGCCAAGCTAAACCTATTTAAGCATGATAACCCCTCGGCCAATAGCCTTAGAGCTCTCACCAATAGGGTTAACTCTGCTAAAGAAGGTGTTAAAACTAGTGTGCAGCAGGTCAAAGACCTCTTAATCTTTCCATAGAAAAGACATCCACTGAAAAACACCCCATGCAGTTTGCAGACGTTGAGCGCAGCCCAGTCTGGGACCACCTGTTAGTGATTTGGGAGCTGAGGCTATCATCAGCTTTACCTAAGCCACCCCCAGGTGTCAAGCGAGTCATGCTGTGTTTGGGTGTGTGTGTTTGGAAAATGTCGAAATTAGCAGTTCTCAACTGGTTTTGCAACAGGATCTGGATTTTACACTGAGGCTACGTTTACACTAATCACACAGCGTTTTCGTCTAAAAATGCTCTACACTATCGTTTTCGATCGTTTCCGAGGACTTGATCATCCACACTGAAATAACTGAAAATGCTTGCGTTTCTGTACTGCGTATGCGTGAAACGTAAGACGATTCGATCTGCGTCATTTCCATCTGCCATTTACTTACTTACATTACATCTTCTTTAAAGAAAAGCTACTTGGAGCATTTACAAACTGATATTAATCCTTAATAGGGCTGTCAAAATTGAGAGCAAACGAAACAACTGCTTTACAATGCCATCCACCATCAATTGAACTGGTCGCATTACTGCATCATATGACTAAAATGTGTCATCATTTTTGAAAGCCTCCGTTTTTACAGTCCACACTGTAACGCAAAAACGGCGTTATCAGAAATCTCCACTGGAGTATTAAGAAATAATCGAAAACGGGGTTTTCGTGTAAATGAAAGGCCAAACCGCAGGGGAATATCTGTGTTTTCCCTTCATGTAAATGGGGCCTGAAGCTGCAAATTGCAACGCAATATCCAAATTGTAAAACTATTGACTGTGTAAAACCAGGCAAGAATCATTGTGATTACTACTATAATACATTTTATATTTATTCTGTACACATTTTGAAAATATTTACATATATACATATGTATATTATATATGTATAAATGTATTTAGTATATAAACATAACATATTTTTTCTAATTCATGTGTTTGTATTTAAATGTAAATATTCCCTTATATAACAAAAACGTAATCATGATTAAAATTGTATTACATTTTATATGTAATACTAAATTATATACATTTCATTATGACACAATATGTGATTTGTACTTGATTTCTATCGACAAAGGTCAATAAGCACATTTATATTGCCCTCCTAAAAATGCATGATTATCAAAAATTTATCAGAATGCGAAGGATCCATTTATAAGCAGTGATATCAAACGTGTGTATTCAGAAACCGTATGCACTTATCGGGAAGTCCGATGTGAATGAACGGACGGACCTGATCTCTGCAGAACAAACAATGGATTATTTATGTGCAGCCCTCTCAAAGGTCTGAATGCTGAAAATACTAATGCATCAAGGAGCAGTGATGAGTATATGAGCTGCCTCTCATCTCTCGTATGAGCATGCTTTTATGATGAGCACAGATATTGTTAATGGAAGCTTTATTTTTTTTTTTCTTCAAAGAAGCTGAGAAGTTTAAAATGGGATGTCCATGGAGTGTTTGTGTTGGTATCATCGAACCGCATCTGTGACATGTACAGCCTCGGGGAATGAAATATCGCTTTTCTCCTCCCCTTCTCTCTGGAAATCCTAACACAGCAGTTCACACGCTTTCTCAAAATAGAGGCTGTTTCACGCCAAACCGCTTCCCGCCATCACACAGGAACAATCTCCACAGACCGCCGGGCCGGCGTGCCGAATCGCTTTTAAAATGAATAAAATAACAAGGTGGTTTGAAAACAAAGTACGCAGAGTATGTTTTGTCCAATGTGGAGCTTAAAGCAGTGCAGCAGAAGCAGGTTCATCTCTTAATATCTCCTGAATTCTCCCAGTGTACAGCAGAAGATTCATTAGTTGCAGTTTAAATGGAAATGAGAAACAAGAGACTGTGTGTTGCTGCTGACCTTAACTTATACACTTAAACTTGCGAATTACGTTCTGCCACAAATTTTGTTCATCTACAAAACCATTTGTTTTTTTAAATGTGAGTGATAATCATGCTAGCAAAAGTTTCTGACATATTTCAAACTGGATGCTAGTGTTTTGTAGTACAGTAATATTTAAATGGTTGCTAGGGTGGTGTGGGTGTTTGTTAAGGTTTTAGGCGGTCACGTCAATGCAGAGATGCAGTTCTCATGGTTAGGTGTCTGTCCCCTAAGCATGAATGATAACATGAACCCTAGAGCAAGCAGCGTAATTACAAAACACCAAACTAGCCAGAGCGTTTTGCGATGCATAATGAAAGGAGGGCGGTTAAACATATCCACTCCTGGAGCATTTTGGAAACATGCAAAGCAAATGAGTTTCAGAGCTCTTCCCAAATTAGTTTACAGCATACCACTTCAACACTTTTTTTTTCTTACAAACTCATGATATAATCTATACCAGAGCAAAGATCATGTAAAGTAGTTCCCATGAGCCAGACGTAGTACCCAGAAGCTGTGGGACCAGGCTCCATTCATTAGCGCAGCAGCTTTCCTCTGCAAACCGGAATGCTTTGAAAAAGATTAAAATGTCGCCAACTGACTCTTGAATTTAGGTCATGGGGAGATGATAAACAATTCATAAGCATAGCCCAAAGTTAAATATATAATATGATTCAATATAGTAATGAAAGAAAGCATTGTTAAGCTACTAGACTGCTCACTAAACAACTCCAGAAAGAGATGCTGCACACACACATTCTCATATAAAAGCCTGCGCGCATTACAGTTGTGGCAACGCTCAGAACAATTGTCTTTCACTCCAAGGTGACTCGTTCTCTTTCCATTTCCATTTCTCTCAGGGTCAGCTACGTGCATCTCTCTTTATGCGCGCGTATAAATTGAGAAAAGCGAGGTTTGCTTAATGCAATGCTGTCAGAACGTCCCGCAGCAGCCCTGTCCGCTGTGCATTAAGAACCTGCCAGCCAGAGTATGGAATTAATCAGCAAACCCCCGAAGAAACAATTGCATAATCTAAAGCTATAAACTCGGCCGACCTTGCCTTCAAACGCGCTTAAATTTCTACCTTCAAACAAGAGATTGAGGGAGCTAAAGGGTCTGAGTCAATAGATTTCTCTCTGCTTTCTGCCCTCCAATCTTTTCTTCTTATAAAGAGGAATGATTGACTGCTCATCCTACCTTCCCAACAGTTCTGAATAAAATTCCATATGAGTTCTTTTTGAAAGTGACCTCTGCTTTGGCTTCGCTATACCTTTTTGTTTGTTATGAAAATACTGACTCCTGCCTCGGATTACGTGGAATGGTGGTGCTAAGGGTGGGATTCTGTCCTGAATCCATCTTTTTTTTTTTTACTACTTGTCGCTTTCATGTCAGATAATTTTTGTCACTATTAAATCCATTTAGGGCTGCAATTATGTTCTGTAATTAAGACAAGGCAGAGTTTTGACTATCGGCATAAATTACAATATCATTATTGAAGCTTGTATGAATTATCATGCAGAGTTTTGTTCTGCAGACAACACCAAAGGAATTAAACCTGTTGGCTTTTAATGGTCAAATTTTCTATCCATACAGACATAAAATATATGCTTGAGGAACGAGATAGAAATCTTTAGGACAGGACATCTGTGGTTCTTGCAAAGCCCATAACAATAACAAATTAATTTTTTCAAGTCGGGTTTGACTTAAGTTGACTGCACAAAAAACCCAGACGCTTCAAAATATCCCCGTTTGTTTTTCACAGCAGAAGAAATGTCATAAACATGACTAATTCTAAGAGAATGTCCATTCTTGGGTACATTTTTTTATTTTTTTTTAGATCTAAGGTTAAAATACACCTTTAAAAACAGCCAGCCCCAAAAGCATTCACATCTCTAAGCCCTGCATATTCACTGACCTTAGATCCGGCTCAGAATGAAGGCAACGGATTTCGAGAGCACCACTTCATTTATTAACAAATCAATTGACGGAAAGGTGTGAAGATTGCTATGGTGACAAGTTAATCTAATCATCAGAAATTTGGATTTGGTCGTCAGTGACATGAGCCATTGCACCTCTGATTTGAAATGACAAGAGCATAGAGAGAGCATGTACAGGAAAGCGAGGCTGCAATTATCAGCTCCGAGTGTGTTAGTGGTCTTTTAGAAAACAACTCTCTGACTGGACCGGGCAGTTATGAACCCCAATCAATCGTGCAGAGACTGTGGATTGATCTAACTTTAAAAGGGTGCCAAGAACGGACTGATGGTGCATCCTTCAAGGTGCATTAATTTCGTTATATGCTTGTAACGCGAGCATGTTTTGATATTCTGTTTTTGCAAACATAAGTGGATAGCTATACAGTCCGGTGTTTAAGGGCTGTGATACAATACAGATACTTGAGTGAGGCATTGATTTACAATCTACTCAAAAACCATGCCTTTCTTTACTGATGAGCAATAAACATTATCTGCCTGATTTCTGACTTAACTGTAAAAGTCAGTGTATCATAATATGCAAATATGCCTATGCTATTTCTATGCTGTTTAAATTAAACAATGCAAAAATCAATAGTATCTGTTCAAGAGGTTTTAGTGGAAGTTGAGTACTTTCTTGACAACAATAAAATAAAATTCAAAAAAAGTACAACTTACTCTTTGAATGAGTAATGAGACTAAAATTTCAAACTTCTAAGATTCAATTTTTAAAGTAAAATCTGACGAATCAGAGTTAAATAATAGTAAATAATACTAAAAGTGCACTGGTGTTATGTAGTAAATAAAATAAAGTAAAATCCCATAATTGGACATGTTTTTTTTTATGGAAAGGCATAACTTTCCTACATTTCTACAGCTACCATAATGAGCATTACAGTTTCTTCCACTCATTTTCCTATGAGTAGTCTCACCTGTCACCTTATACATATGTCTTACCATATGTCTCTGCATGAATGCTGCATTATTGAACTCAAGCATACAGAAAAAGACATTGCCCTTACAGACAGAGAGAGAGAAAAAAACAAAACAAATAGACATACAAAGAACCAGAAACAGATAGAAGGTTTTTGCCAAATAAGCACTTTCCCACTCTATTTACTAGGATTACGAAAAACAAACAGAAATAAGAACCCCATAAAAACTGCCAGCCATTTTCTTTGGGTGCTGACAGCCCTCAGCCCATCAGTGCAGGTGAAAAGATGTAACTGTAGACAGATAAGACTGTGTACAAAACATGAGTGCTGACAAGCTCACTCATTAAACTTGACCGGGCCACAGATGCGGGGTTTATGTTACCAGCCAGCCTTGTCACATGGCAATCTGATATCTCGAAAGAGAGCTATCTTCCTGTGCACAACACCTCACTGGAAAGACAGGCCTGAAGCCAGGAGCTATCTTTAGGTATTTCACTAAAGCGCGAGGAATAAGAGACGAGAGGAGTATGAAGAACTTGTTCGAACATCACCCTGAGGTGGACACGAACTGCAAATGTGCTGTTTATGCTAGCGGGAATTCTTTAATTACTATTTTCTTTGACAACATTAATGGTATCAGGACTTTGCAATCAGCAACATGTCTTTTGGATATTTCATAGAGTTCCGTAAATCAAAAAATGACATGGTGCGAGATAAAAGAGACTATTAAGAAGTGGAAAGCCATTCTCTCTTTACTTCTCAGAGAAAAAAAAACGAAAACAATTCCCAGCGTGAGAAAAAATACATAAGAACACATCTGTCTAACGAAAAAAAAAAATCTGTTGATTGGACAACTGCCAACACTAAATAAAACATGTTCCACGTCGTTTGACATTGAAACAAGATGCCGTTTTTATCGTTACCTTCTACATGTAAATTCCCAGATGTGTTCTCTTTGAATATTAATGCTAATGTTCGAACTTTCTCTTTGATCGAAAAAAATAAAGGAACGCAAACAAACACGACCTTAAGTGGATACTGCCATTTAAACAGCTTAGCAGAAGCAGCCCCATGGGAGGTATACCAAGAACCCTTCAGGGTCTATAGTGGCCCTGCAAGGGAACTGACGCAATCTGCAAATAATAAAAGGAGTGATGGTGCTTGAAAGCACAGCTTGTGATTGAACAATACTCCACGATTTCTGCCACATAGAGAAAGGACGCACCAGAGAGCTGTGAGGACTGGCTTCCCCATGGCCAAACATACCGCAACAGACAGCTGTGTGTGTTTTTGCCATGAAGACTCAGAGAAAACGATCTATTCGCATTGATTAAAAACAGAATTAGCAGAAGTTGCTGCTGTTTTCTTTGAGTACAGATTTTTGGAATTGACAACTGCAATTACTAACAATTGCGATGTGTAGTTTGCCTGTTCATACAAGAGCATACAGTAGTTCCGGTTTGAATATAGGCTCTTAATCACTAACCATGCACAAATTTGTATGTGAAATCAGAATGCAATTGCTTTCAAGAACAAATAATTTGGAAGATATGTTTGCTGGGAGTGTCAACACAGTTATTAGTAAATTAAATACAATAGCCAAAGTTTTTTTGTGCTATAAATATGAACACCTATTACCACAGCAACTTAAAAGAACACTCCACTTTTTTTGGAAATAGGCTCATTTTCCAACATCCCTAGAGTGATACAGATGTGTTTTACGGTTTTTGAATCCATTCAGCCGATCACCGGGTCTGGTGGTCCCAAAATTAGCATAGCTTAGCATAAATCATTGAATCCG
>JAUMHR010000060.1:7448474-7458962 GCA_032361145.1 Enteromius fasciolatus | reverse complement strand
GAGAAGAGAAGAGAAGAGAAGAGAAGAGAAGAGAAGAGAAGAGAAGAGAAGAGAAGAGAAGAGAAGAGAAGAGATTTGGAGGACAAACAATGGGCTGTTACAGCCATCAAGGGGAAATGTTATGACTCAATTTGCAAGCACACACACATACTAATACCCCTCCCACACTGCACACACACACACACACACACACACACACACAATGTACCGTATAATGCAGCATGCAAGGACAGAACCATTAGCATGCATGACTGTGCTCTCACTCCTGCCGTCCCACTGCAAAACACACACACATAGTGCGCGAGAGAGAAAGAGGGCACTAAACAGATTGTCAGACATTGACTCTCTCATGCCTTGCCATTTGACAGTATTTCGCTTCAGTTCCCAAAGCAATACATCTAGAACTCATGCAGCAATTTGATTACCTGACAGCCGCTTTTATCGCTCAATTTTGCAAAAAACAAGGTGACAGAAACCCAATCTCTATGAAACACTGCGACTTCAGCGCACCACACAACAGAATTATGCCACAAGCACAACTACAGTCCTCATATCAAAGCAGTTATTCAACAGCATGATTTGTTGTCATATGCTTTCCACTCCTCTCTTTTTGTATTTAGGTGAGTTTAATGGAATAGCTCAGATGGACAATCCCTGGAGGGGCATCACTATTGTCCGGTGGCAAAGTTCCTCTAATCGCTGACTTTTACAGCTGCCCTCCCCCAATTGCTACTCCTTCCTTACTTGTTTGACCTTAAGCGGATCAGATGACCTCTCTGTTTAGGATAAACACAAAAAAAAGAAAGACGGAAGCATCAAAAGATGTTAAACTGCATGCAGCTGTCATTACATAAACATCATTTTACAGCCACGCTTATACAAAAAAACATAAATTTGATAGCAAACACTGCATGCGCATTCAAATCAAGCCTCATTCAATTTGCTGTGCTTGTAAGACACTGAAGGCAAACTGTCGCCACCTAGAGGACACTTTTCTAGCCGGGGACACCAACCCTGATGCTCACCGCAGCCGCATCAGCCTCTGGCTCATCCTCACACAGATTTCCTCTCTCTAAAACCGAGGTAAGTAAGAGGAAATGTTATTTTCACTTTATTAGCAAATTAGACTAAGAATATCTTTTCCTGCCAATAAATATGTGACTGTATATTAGCTCAAATATGCTCTTAAGTATGTTGCAGACATGAGGGTGGATATTAAATGCTCTCTAGACAAAAGAATTAAGAAACTCCCAGGTTGAAAGGATACCACTGAAGATTTTCGTAAACCTCAATTCACCATTAAGTAATAGATCCAGACGCCTGTGGTGCAATTAAGAGTTATTACACTCCTTTATCCAGGAAACTTTTCACGGCCAATCGAATTACACTCCTCATTCTGTTGTGTTCTCAGAGAGCAGACCGATCTGGTGCTGTAATTGACCCTGAACCTCTTTTCATTTCAGATGTAGGCTATTACTTCAATGGACAGCTGTTCTCAACCTCTGGATCAGCTACTATAAAACACCATTAAGGAGCTCCTGGTCGCTGCTGCTGTGAGGAGCATTTAAAATGCCTTTTTGCAGCTGTATAGCAAGCACTGGGGACTCTGTGGGTTTTATATATATATATGTATATATATATGGTTATATGTCTATTTATTTTCAGCTTTCAGGCTACCTCTAGCTTCGATGACAGATGTACAGTATATGACAGCACCCGAACACATCGATCGACAGGGACTGGAAAGGGAGGGATTTTTTAACATTTTTTTATAACCTCTCAACTGGGATTCACGTTTCTATGGCTGTTTTTTAATCTCGCCTTCTCTTTTTTCCAAGCCAGGGGAGAGGAGAGCCAGATTGTTTTACGGGCTCAGTAACAGGATAGCAGATCTGCCTCTCGCCACACTTCTGCTGTAAATAATGGAGAGTATATCCTGCATTGTATGGATCTGTGTAAACACAAAACGCACGTATGTGTCTTGAAGCTTGTTTGTTGAAGGTAGTGAGAGAAAAGGGCATGTATCTATGCTGTAGTGCCAGCGTCTATGGTTTGATGAAACCTCTGCAGTTATTCTGCTCATTATTAAAGGGCCCAGAATAATGGGCCTCACTCTGACCTATGACCTGCAGCTGGGATGCGAAGAATAGCAATGCACACGCTCACACAATCATGCGGCAGCAAACACACAGATCTAGAGAGCGTTAATGACAAGACACCCATGCAAATACAAATTTAGGCTTATCCACAAAAACACCAGCCTCAAACCTCTAAAATTAAAAAAAAAATTCTCAACAATGCTAATGCGCTCTGGGTGGTTGATAGGGTTGTGGGAAGAGTTAGACAAAAAAGTTTAATACTTAAAGTTATAGATTTGTCCAAATCTTTAACATTAAATATGAGAAGTAGCTAAATAAGCATGTGAAAATACAGCACATACATAAACGCATTTAAAACATGTTCTTAAGTGGAAATATTACAAAGAAATGTGGATATAAAATTAAAGCAATAAAGCAAAAGACAGCTAAATTAATTTTTGCCAGCTATAATCTCAGTTGCTGCACATGTACGCATACCTGATGTAAGTTTAAAGAGGTGACTTTAGCCTCATCTGACACGACAGATTTCAAATGACTTTAAACTGGCTTAGCAGCACAGACACACATAAGTTGTCACTGGCTTAACCAAATCGCTCCACACAAAGACGTATTAGCAAGGAACGAGGGAATCTGGGAAAGCTCTTTCTTTCTTTCGTTGAAAAGCAGTTTGAGCGTCTTTAATAGAGAAAGGATTGTCACAGTGTTCTTGAGTACGAAGGTGAGACAAACCTGCTGAGTTAGTAAAACGGTAAGGGTGTTACAATGCCAAGACTGAAAATTGAAATGTTTGACGTCAAGACAAATTGCATTACATTGGATTTTCATGTATTTATTTGACCTAGCGTGTGAGCAATAGCAAAAAAAAAAAAAAAGAAAACATTAACAATAAATCTGTCACTGTAAGAGGCAAACCTTAGAAACCTTACATTCAAAGCACCACAGGAAACTACATATTGATTCAAGCTCTATTCATATGCAATATAGTAGCTGGAAATATATTCTAGGCAATAGCAGCAAATCATCATGGTACGGCCGTTATGAAATAACAAGCCTTTAGGGCTGAACCTGTCAGTGCATCAAATCTCTCCACACCAGAGGTAACATCAAAACAATATCTCCAGAACAGAATTGTGTTCCATACTCAATTTCCTCTTAACGCATTACTTGAAACAATATGAGCAAAGCTAGATTTCAAAAAATGATAGCTTTGTGCTTTTCAGCATCTGGCAACGAGTGGAGAACGACTCGTGTTTCATATTATCACCGGTTGTGATCCCCTTCCCCCCCCAACACTGTGATGATTCACTTGCTGCTTTGTATGCACACACATCTACTCATCCATTCATGTATTGACCTAGTGAGACAGAGCAGGACGAGAGGGGGATGAAGGGTAATAAGGAAGGAGAATATAAGTTGTCGTTCCTACCTGTATTATTGACATCCTATTCACTGGCGTCTCGGTGGTGTTCGTAACAGGTCCTGTGAAACTGGTGTGACAGCCAACGTGCCCTTGAGGAACACTGAGGTTGTTGGCTGTGGGTTTGAGGTACATGACCTCTGACCTAGGAGAGCTGAGGGGCAAACGAGTTTGGTAGTCGAAGTACATGGGAGAGGTGGCCAGGGAGGGACTGCTGACAACGTTCATCACGTTCATGGTGTCCCGCTCCTCCACTTCGCTCTGCACCAGCATGATGTCATTCTTGTTGATCTTCTTCTTCTTTCCCTTGCCAAGTTGGGGGTGAGTGTACTCTGCGATCCGACAGTTGTATGTGCGGATCTCCTTGTTTTCCCGTTTACACTTGACTGCTATGGTGATCATGGCAGCAAGGAGCATGATTGAAATGATACTCAGGGTTACTATTAGTGGGAGCGACATGTCCCAGTTATGGTGTTCTGCGTTGATGCGCGGTTCACCCTCTGGTAAGGGCCCTGAGTAGGCTTTGACGATGAGTTTGGCCATGGCGGAAAGTGACGGCTTGCCATGGTCAGTCACCTTGATGATGAGTTCCACAACAGGTGCCACCTCTTCCCAAAGTGGCTGAGCTGTCCGTACCTCACCTGTCACTGAATCAATCTCGAACAAGTGCTCCTCATTGCCATCTGAGATCTCATAGGTGAGGCGACCACTCTCACCAAAATCGTTGTCCACCGCTCTCACGGTGGTGATAATGTGTCCGACTCCAACGTTTCGAGGCACATGGATCTCAGCAGTGTCATTCTGAAGTAACGGAAGGACAATGACAGGAATGTTATCGTTAACATCTAACACGCTGACACGGACAGTGGTGTTGCTCTCCAGGTGAGGGTTACCTGAATCCTTCGCCTGGACTTTGAAGTCGAAATACTTGGTTTGTTCATAGTTGAAACTCCTCAGGGCATAAATTGCACCGTCAGTGGGTTTGATGTTAACATATGTGGTTATAGACTCCTCGCTTACATTTGAAGGAAGGAGGGAATAGGATACAGTACCATTTTGGCCCAAATCTGGGTCATGCGCAAGAACAGAACCCAGGTATTCCCCTGGGATGTTGTTTTCAGGCACCTGGAGAAGGTAGACCATTTTTGTGAAGCGGGGTGCATTGTCATTTTCATCTAAGATCTTAACAGTGAAAGACTTCGTTGAATTCAGGGGTGGGTTGCCATTGTCTTTGGCCACAATTGTGATGTTATACTCATCCTTTACCTCCCTGTCCAGGGGTCTGTCAGTCACTACTGTGTAGAAGTTATCATAGTTCTCCTCTAGCTTGAAGGGAACATTCCCCAAAATTCTACACTGGAGTTGCCCATTGCGGCCAGAGTCTTTGTCTGTGACTCTGACGAGTGCGATCACTGTCCCTGGGGTTGCTGCTTCACTAACCGCCCCCTGACGCACAGCTACGAAACCTATCGACGGCCAGTTGTCATTCCTGTCAAGCACTTTAACGGTGACTTTACAATGGCCAGGAATTGGGTTGGGGCCTTGATCCTTTGCCTGAACATCAATCTCTATAATTGGGTTCTCCTCAAAGTCGATTTTACCCTGAATCTTTATGACACCAGTTCGGGGGTCTATTGAGAACAACTCTTTGATCCTGTCTGGAACATAGCAGCTAAAGGAATAAGTAACCTGCCCATTAATCCCTTCATCAGGATCGGTAGCATTTAAATCTATCAGTACCATGCCTGGGGGTGAATTCTCAGGGATCTCCACGACATATGATGGCTGTTCAAACACAGGGCTGTTGTCATTGGAATCAGTGACTTTCACATTAATTTGCATTGTGCCTGATTTTGGATATTCCCCTCCATCTGTGGCAGTTATAATTAAAGTGTGATGGCTACGTTCCTCTCGATCTAAGGACCTCTGAACAACCAATTCAGGGAATTTGGTTCCATCCCCTCTGGATTTAACATCCAGAGAGAATATGCTATAATCATCCCGTGTGATCTGATATGTTTTCAGGCCGTTCTCCCTAGTGTCAGGGTCATAGGCAGCAGCCAAGGGGAAACGTGTGCCTGGGGCTGCATTCTCAGATATGTCGATATCGATCTGTTCAGAAGGAAAACTTGGTGCGTTGTCATTTATGTCCTGTATCTCAACTTTAATCATGCAGATCTCCTTGTCGTTGGCAAACACTTCCATGGAGAGCTGGCACTTGGTGTTTTGTCTGCACAGTGTTTCCCTGTCGATCCGCTGTTTAGTGTACAATAGCCCGCTTTCGGGATCCACATCGATAAGGTGGGGGGCAGAGTTCTCCAACACCCTGAAGTTGGATTTTTTCCCCTGCTCTCCCAGTTCCAGCTCCGCATCCTTGGCAATGTTTCCAATGACGCCCTGTATTTTCTCCTCAGGTATTGAGTAGTTCAAGTTTTTCAACGTCAGGGCTTGCGCCCATAAAAGTAGGAAAAGGAAAACAGAAAGATGCATCCCTTTCAGTGAGAGTGTCTTAGGTTTCTGATGCGTTTTACGCCTCCGACCTGTTGATCTTCCAGGCAATATCAAAATGTTTTACCTTCAATTACTGAGCACACTTGCCGATTCATGATAAAAAATGTATAAAGTCATTATGTGGGCTTTTCCTTTGAATGCTCTTTTCTTTCCTCCGTAGCAGGGTTCTCTTTATCCTGAGTTTTTACAACAAACGGTGGGGCTGTACAGCTAATTTATATTCTACTGAACGCCCAGGCGCATTGGAGGCATAATCACAATCCAGTTTCCACAAAGAAATAGCCTTTCCCAGCCTCTTCTCCTGTAATAAAAATGAAAGAAACAAATCTCTGTCAGATTATGGCATGTAATATTGCACTTAATGATTGTGATTCTGGCAAACAGATTTTAACAAACAGCTCGTGTCTCAACATATGCGCTTTTTTTTTTCTCTGTAGTGTGACCGCGTAATTCTAATGCGTAATTCCTCATTCCCTAGCGAACGACGTGGATGGCATGTCAATCCAACCTTGAGATGCGTCGGAGCGCCTTAGCGCCGAACACAGGTGGATGTTTGTGTTATTCTGCTTTCAACATGAAGGCTAAGCAATGCGTCGAGGATACGCCATGTGGCACGAAGAGCGTTACGCGCATCAATCGCGCAATTATGGATAAAGATGGTGAGCAAATAAAACGGATAAATCTCTTCCTATGTCCCTGCGTCCTGAAACAGCCGCTTAACTGATGCCATATCTATACCTTGCTGTCTTAAGGCAACCCCCTGAATGCAAATGCGTTTAAATAAGCCTCTTAACCGGCATAATCCGGCTGTTAAATACAATTCTTACATAGTCGCATAAAGCAGAGCAAATGAAACACAATCCTGGATGGTTATTTATACTGCGCTTCTTGAATAAATACAAGAAGAAGCTGTTGCATTCTCTCTGGCACAGTGCGCATCCAGCAGCTCTAGGAGCATATATGACATGTCATCTCATCTTTTTTTTCAGGGTGACACTTTGGAACAGAATGATAATGATGAGAAACATCACACAGACTTACCTGTAGCCTTATATCCAGTCTAAACACAACCATAACCAAAGACGAGTTACATCCTTTATGCACCTTTCCAATGAGCGAGGGAAGAAAAAAACTCCAGCTAGACTGTATGGAAAAATAAAGTGCTCCCCAAAAGTGCGCTTGTAATGTCAATGAGGCTGATTAGGATGCAGTGACTCTCCTCCTCTCATCGACTCAGACTAGAGACGCTTCAGGACAGATATCTTGACCCAAGCGTAAAATATACATCCACAACCGTTGATATCACCAGCGCGAACAGCTTCTTGTACTGCATTGATGCGGGGTGAGACATCCCCGTGATAAATGCGTCCAGTCCCTATTACAAAAAAAAAATGAAAGAGGAAAACAAGAGTGTCCAAAGTTTAAATGTGCATATCAACCGAAAGTGTTCAGTCCAATCCTACTGTCACTAAAACCAGCTTTCAATAACGGTACGGGGATAAATGCACTGTGGTGTGCCGGTGTCCCTTCAGCCTCCTCTGCGCGTTTCTCTCTCTGACTGTCTGACTCTGTCTCATAGTGCATTAAACATTGTTACTGATCCGCCGCCAACCAATGGATGAAGGAGGAGGGGAGTAACCCAGCCAATCGGTTTCTCGGAATTCAAATTGTGGGTGGGGCTCTCAAAGCGGTCCTTTATGTGAGTGATGTGGACGCGTTTCTAAGCTCAGACCGGAGTTTATAAAAGACTCTTGTACTTTGAGAGCTCGAGCGGGGTTGGAAATCTTTACGTTAAAGGAACTGCCTCTATTTATATCGGTTTCCAGTAGCCAGATTGTCCACACACACACACACACACACACACACACACACACACTATTAACCATACATATTTTATTCCTTCACAGTGCACTCATAGATTCTGATGGTAAATATTGAATACTTAATGTAATGTATAATGCAGACAATGTATACAACTGTGTGGCTGTTACTCAGGAATATCTGCACCTTGGTAAGTGTTTCCCAACCCAAAAAGACTTTAATAATACTATTGACTGGCGTTATTATTAAACATGCAAAATGATATCCGGTAGGAGTTCAAAATAAACATTTCCGGCTTGGAATTAATGAAGAATTGCTTGAGTTGCATTGATAAAGCTGTTGAGTGTACATACGCCTAAAAATGTTCAAAAATACGGTTAAAAAAAAATTTGAAACCTGCAGGCTAAAGGCTACAAGTTTATCTTTGGTTTTATTCACTGAGCTTTCTAAAACTCACTTTCTTGAACTTAAAGTTTTCTGTCTGTCTTGTTTCTCTTTTTTAACATTTCGGTGACATAAAAACACCAGTAAAATATTTTCTTAGAACTTTCTTTCAATTCAGGGATTCAGTCACTATTTCATACATTGCTCATTTAGTTTGCGTATTAATAACGACAACATGAGATTCAAGATTAATGGCTTTCTCAACCTGACCTCGCCTCAGCTAGCATCTATGTGTCTTAATATGCTTGTCAGTAGTGTCTGGTAGAGAGAGAGAGAGAGAGAGAGAGAGAATACAAAACCTTTTAAAGAGTATATTTTAAGACCGGCAGGCACATTTTAAAGTATTTAGAGTACTCTGCTTAGTTTTGCATAAAGGTTCTCAGACTGTTCTGCGCTCAGGAACACAAAATATAGAAAGCAAAGATATAAATGGTTTTAAACACTTTATAAATGCTTTATGAGATGTGCCAAGCAGTTGAAGGAAAACCGAACAGAAAACACAAGATGCGTTTACCGGCTCATTAGGCCCTCTAGTGGACACCTTTAAACCTTCAACCAGAGTTTCCCTAGTTTTTTAATAAAAATGTAGTTTTTGACTGAACATATACATTGTGTTTATATTCTTTTAATACACTGTATATAGAATATTTGTATTGTATATTATATTTATGATTATCAGTCCTTTATTGCATATAAAATGTTTGTTTCAGATGTACAGGTATTACAGATGTATTACTAATGTAATAATGTGTTCTTTTAAACATTAAGAACATTTATGAACATTTATGATCATGTAGCGTAATTCTTTGAAATAAATATAAAGATATTTATTTGTTATTTATTTATAAAGTTATAGAACTCAACCCTATCCACTGATCTGGTGTCAGTCATGCTCTTTAGTCATTTTCGATATGGCAAATTATAAATCTCAGTCCAGACCTACTGCCTTTGCTTGACGCAAGTCTTCACTGGCTCATATTGGAGGCTGCTCGCATGGGCCTGACTCATCATCGGCCAACATGGGGATTGGAGTCGGTGTCTGAATTCATTGTCAATTCCGGCACACGGCACCTTAATATTCTGGAGATGCTTCTCCATTGTCATACCATTACAGGGCTGCCTCTGTAATGCAGGCCGTTTGAAGCTTCTCTGTCTCTAATGCCCTTTGATTATGCGCAGATAGAGGAGCGTTTGATAGTGCTTCAGCTGTAAATCTTCCCGTTCAGACTCAATATGGGCTGCTGTATCCTTGACCTTGGACGTGACCTTTCCTTTTGACGTTGATGATGAGGTTTTCTATTCTCTGAGAAGTGCCGCACATATGTCCTAGTCATGAGGTGTAATGGGATGGGTATATAAAGGGGGGTATATCCATCTTTTTTGTATCTTTCCTTTCATGCCTCTTCTTGACTATATGGAAGATGCATATGGTGTTACTGGCAAGCTGAAACTGGCATGTGAATTTAAGGGACTTTATGAGAGAAGCCATACGGCACATGTGCTTGCGTATGTTGTGTCAAATCTCTCTTCTTGTTGCTTGCAGAAGCTGAAAGCTCTCTTCTAGATTCCAACTGAATCTACTACAAACTCTCAGTGATGGCCTTGATAAAAAAAGCCACACAATAGAAGCCCTGTTATTAACAGCTGTCTCTATTAGACCAATTAAATTGCCTTAAGACATGCCGGCGACAGAAGCCACGTTTGGAAGGATGGAGGCAAATAGCTACATTAAAACACAATTTTGCAAATTATATTTCAATTTAATGGCACAGTTTTTCTTCAGGTAATGATCCTGTTCAAGGGCCTGGTCTTTTTGGACAGGCTGCCTCAAAAGCAACGTCTCTCTCTCTCTCTCTCTCTCTCTCTCTCTCTCTCTCTCTCTCTCTCTCTCTTCCTTCTATGGAGATGAGGCTTTTATGCAGTACAAAATGCAATTTTTTTTTCACGTCTGCCGAGGACAATTCTCAGAGGAGGCGGTTTTTCAGTGTAGCTGCCCTTTCCAGTAACATTTTCATCTGCGTTTGCTCTCTTCTCCTCTTGTTCTGTTTTGTAATAGCGAGGGAATGAAAGGGTGTGTTAGAATCAGAGGATTGCTGTCTCTACACTCACGAAATGACAGAACATCTATCTATCTATCTATCTATCTATCTATCTATCTATCTATCTATCTATCTATCTATCTATCTATCTATCTAT
>JAUMHR010000060.1:7406930-7428366 GCA_032361145.1 Enteromius fasciolatus | reverse complement strand
CAATGAATGTAGAATATAAGAAAGTTGCACTTTTATGAAAGACGTTACAAAAAAATGACTTTTTAATATTATATTATATATATATATATATATTTGTGTGTGTGTGTATTTTTATGTTTATATTTTATATATATATATATATGTTGGTGTCAACTAAGAGTTCATTGGTTGGGAGAAATTGTTTGGTACCAGAAAATCTACAACTTCTGGTTTCTACTCCAAAAAACAAACACATTTGTAACTATTTACACTGCACCCCTTAAAGGGTTATTAACCCCTTTAAAGGTTATTATAATATTAACAAGAAACAAAACACCCATGAGTGACTTAAATATGGCACTGATTTGTAAACCTTCACAATATGCGCCTCTCTCCTGCCTTCTCTCAATTTCAGTCCTTCTATCTTTATCTTCGAATGACACTCATTTTAACCCCGATGTCAATCATGGTGGCAGAGGGCAGTGCAGTTTGAGGAGACAATCTGCACTGGATTACATCCCAGGCCATAATTTGAGACGAGACATCTCAATCTCACACACACTCCCCCACAATCTCTGCCGTCACACCACAGGGCCAAAGCTTTTAGCACTGGCTTCTGTCTGGGGCTACAACTCACAAACAGGTCAGTGAACAGCCGCCAAAATGCACTGTGTGGGTTTCACATGATTTCAGCGAATCGGGCAAAACAAACCAAGCAAAGTATTTTCTGCAGTTCCTTTTTTAGAACAGAGGTGAGACAAAACTAATTAGCATTAGCTGAGACAAATACGAAAAGAGAATGTTGTGACAAGCAAGTTTTTGGAAAGTTTGTGCTTGTTTTGTGAGCTGCGCTGATGCTGGATAACATGGAAACACTCAGCATACACCAATGTCTCACACCAATTTACAGTATCATTAAAATTCATTAATTGAGCTTTTTAATTTCACAAATGCAATGCAAAAAGGGGTTCTGTAATTTTAAAGACATTGACTATTATTAAATACATTACTATTAAGAGTTTATTATTTTATTATGTATTAAATTATTTTGTTATTATAATCCATATTTAATATATATTTTTTATTTTGACAATAAGTTATAATGCAGAGACAATAATGCAGGGACAAAGACCATCTGAATTTTCTCACAAAACAATTGCTAAATAAAAATGATTAATAACTATTAGATGTTGTTGTGGTTTAAAATTAAATAGAAATATTGAAATAAAAATTATAATGCAATCTGGAAATGTTGATGCTAACTGATATAAAAGAAGTTGAAGTTAAAGTAAAACTAAAACTAGACAAAAAAAACAAAAAAACTATTAAATATGGCAAAACCACATAAAATTGCTTTAAATTAAAACGGTAACTGAAAATATATTAAAAAGGCTAATTCAGAATGTTAATATCCTGTAATCAATAATAATTGTGAATAAAAAAAGCTGAAAAAATGAATGCATGAAGCACTTTACAAAAAAAAAAAATACATTTAACAAACATTAAGTCATGCGTACACAAACAGGGCAGTGCTTCTTAAAGAATAAGCCATCTTCATTCTAATAGCGCTGAAGTTTTCAGGGCTAATCTTTCTCAGTTTTTGATTGACAGGTATCCTGCTGATGCCACTCTACCCGCCAGAGACTGACTCAAGCCATTTCACACACTCTTATTTTCTCCCTTGTTCCTTCTCTTTTTCATTTTCCCTTTATCGTCATTGAGAAGACCAGCCTATTCTCCCCTCTGAAAACAACACTAAGGAGCTAAACACTGCTGAATGAAAAAAGAAAGAGAGGGAGAGAGATGAGAGAGTAGGAATCCCTCTGCAAATGGGCTTTCCTGGATGAAATTAAATATCCAGATCAATGGACCGAGCCCTTAACCTGAAAGGAATTTCAGTCTGAACAAAGATACATTACACACACACACACACAGTGAGAGAGAGAGAAAGACACAACATATAGTGTATAATATATATATATATATATACACATTTTAATGCATTTAAATGTCTGACTGAAATTTCAACCGTCATTGCTGACAATACCGATAAAGAAAAACAAATGCAACAGAAGTGCAAATTAGTAACTCGCTATTTTTTTTCTTTTAATAGGATTTAGTCTTATAGAGACTGGATTTTGACTTTCAGCTTATTTTGCCCAAAATTAAGTTAATCAGGAAGAGGCTGACATTTATATCAACCAATGACTGACATGGAAGACATTTATTACAATCCTGTCTGCATGTGTCATGTGCTGCTTGCGTAACACGCTCATGTGCCGTTTACATGATGCAGAAGCAAGTGCATGTGTCATGATGCTCCATCCACAATGGTGTTGTGTTGCAGGAGTCTGAATGAGGAGAAGTTGTTGAATAAAGTCATTATTTTACTATTCTTCCTAGCTTCGTACAATTATTGAACACCTGATGACACATGGATTATTTTACAAATTTCCTTGCTAGACTTCTGGACCTGGGAACATTTCAGTTGTGTTGCTGTCTATGAAGGGTTCAAAAGCTATTGGATTGCATCAAAAATATTTTAATTTGTGTTTTGAAGATGAATGAAGGTTTTACATGAGGGTAACAAATTTTCATTTTTGGGTGAATTATCCTTTTAAATTGTGCAAACTATGTGTTTCTGTATTGTCATCAAAGGGCCGGCACGTTGGCTTCAGTTGGTCTCTCTCGATGAACTTGAGTTGCATCCTATTTATGCCCACTGCACCATGTCCCAGGTTCCACCCCAAAACTTAGTTTCCGGAACACAGGCATTAACATACCTCTCATTTCCTCTTGCATCTTTCTAAAGCTTGTTGAAGAGTGACTCATTTATGAAAAGCCAATGCTACTGTTGACGATTCCATTGCAGCATCCGTCTGGCCCGAGCCAGCCAGGTGTGACGACTAGAAGGTGTAAGCAGAGTCTGACAGGTCACCTTTGCTTCACCGGGCATTGCATCTGCTCGCGGTTTCAGCAGCAATACAGGTGGCAGATCTGAAATGATCTTAGATGGACCGGTCTTATGTGTCTGTTCTGCTCGGCTGTGGTCACTCCAGGGGGACCGGATCGGATGTCAGTTTGTTAAAACTTCCTCTTTGGTTAACAGGGCTGGGCCGAATTCATAAGTGAAGAACTGGCTCCCTTGCAGTTCATGAGTATGAATTTGAATCTACACTGCCCATCAAATAAAAAAGGTCACCAAACTGATTTGACTAAGAAAATACCAGATTATTCCATCAATGGATTTTTTCTTTCCTGATGGCATGGGAATATTCCAAGATATTTCACACATGAACTGGCCACCACAGAATCCAGACCTTAACCCCACTGAGAATATCTGGGATGTGAGATGAGACTTTGCAGTGGTCAGACTCTCTGTTTCAAGATCTTGTTGAAAAATTAATGAAACTCATTTTGACATTGCAGAAGCTTATGGAAATGATGCCACAGCGAATGCTAAACTACCTGGTGTCACAAGAATCAACTGGAAGAGGCGTTCGGGTTCTGATGCAAAAAGGTTTTATTAAAGCTCAGAGTCAAGGCAAACTGAGTGGAGTACCGGCAAACGGGAACAGAGTAGGCTGAGACAAAAGAGTAAATGATATACAAAACGTAGGTCGACTTACCGGTCGAGTCCATAGAGTGAGATGAAAACGTAAATCCAAGGGAAGCAAAGGTCGGCAATGAGAAATCCAGATAACAAGGCAGGTAAAATACAAACACGATTAGAACACAAGGGCCGGGTTGACAGTGTAAATGAACCGTGAAGACACACAAACACATCTAAGGATTTACAAACAACTAGGTCAAAGGGTGGAGCCAACATTGAAACACCATGACAACTGACGAGATGGGCGGAGACATGAATCAAACACCAGGGCAACATACAAGGTAGGCGGAGACATGCAAACAGACACAAAACACAGACACAGTTCATAGATGGCTGGAGTGTCATCCAAATCTGGACTGACACATCCAGCCGATCATTACACCTGGTCTCATGGCATATACGTGCACTTTTTAGCAAAATAATAACAAAATACCAACAAGTACATATCACTGCAGTTTCCAAAAAAAAATGAACACCAGAGGCCGTAAAAAAAGCCCTCTTCACACAAATTTTGAGAGTTTTGATTAATAAAGTGCAATATGCACACAATTACTTGAAGAATATCATGTTATGACTTCTAAACAATATTATTATGCTGGGATATATGAAAACTGATGCTTTTGAATGTTAGCATTAGACATACGCAGCTTCACATCTATGGGGTTTTCACAGACGGTAGATTTGTTTGTAGCTCACGGAGTACAGAGACTATCTATCTATCTATCTATCTATCTATCTATCTGTTTGTTTAACCATCCATCCTTCCATCCAATCACTCAGCTGTCTGTTTGAAATATCGATAAACTTTGAAAACTGCAATTTGTTAAATGAATTGGCATTTAAAAGGCATTCTTAATTCAATTCTGCATGGTGCACAATCCTGGTTGTTAGGACTCAGAGGAGCCGCTTAGGAGCTTACATGGTGTTTGGCAATACAAGCACATGATATATCTGCCTGAAGCATGCCAGGGGTGCTCTTACTTGCTTATTCTCTGCATTTAGAATGCACATAAGATGGCAAAGAATGGCTGCTGGTCTTTGAACTCTGCTTTGGAAAAAGGCCTTGTTAATTAGGCATTGTTCCACATGGACCTTACAGGTTAAAGAGCCTGGCTTGTGGCAGTCTCGCTGCACAAACTACAGTATGTTGATGGTACACAAGCACATATACTGTACACTATAACAGAAGCACTTTCCTTCCAGACAAAACATGCAGTCTGACACACAAGGTGGGTTTGTTCAGAATGCATTTGTGTTTGGGTACATGGCTCTGGGGAGGCGCTGTGTGTGTGTTAGCATTTGTGTGTGTGGAGTGAATGAGCAAACACAAGTGAGAACAACACAATTAATTCAAGCTAACGGTAAACAGAGCTCTCCCAGACAAACACACACAACACTCTCGCACACACATTTCCATGTATACCCATTATTCAGTTCTCATCTGAGTGCTGTTTGGAAATATCTGGACATATCTGGATCTCAAACATTTTCTTTGGAAATGAAGCGTTCTGGAACATACTGAGAGAAAAACAACAGCAAAAAAAAAAACAGAACTATAGGGAACATTTTTTCAACAAATGAAATGTATACTTGCTATAAATCAGACTAAACAGAAATAAAATATTTTTCAAAGCTGAAAATAAAATGATCTGAGATCATATTTTTTCAAAATGTAACAAAATATTATAGATGCTCAGATATATGCAGTTCAAGAAAGGATTTGTTTTGTTTTTAAATAAATAAAACTTATATTCTTATATTCATGATATAAATACAGTCACCTGTGTGTGGTGAAAATTGCTACCTATTGCCTATAGAGTGTCTTTCTATCTTTAGACTTCATTACTCTCTGCTGTTTCAGGGATTTCAAAGCACCATCCCAGCGACTGGAGCATCTGCTAACATCAATGTATCTGTCTATGTGTGTGTGCTGCTTTGAGCAAAGTCTGAAAATGAACTGCTTTTATTTTGTGCTCCGACAGAATGGGACCTTATTGCTTAGGTTATTCTAAACGATGTGCAACATCAGTGTAGCAGACAAGGAATTTCCAGCTCTTGATTTTGGTGATTGGGTAATGTTTGTTTTTCACGCTGGTTTAAGCGCACACTCATTCTCAGCACTCTTAAGTCAGGATTACAAGCTTAGACACAATCATCTTCTAATTGGATCATGGCAGCTCTGCGAACACCTTAAGGTGGGCCACTCTTTCTCTTGTCTTATCCTCTTCTTAACCTGGGCAGATGGATTGATGTGGACAAAGGAAAATAGTGCTCTTTGTCCTCAGGTCATGTAAAATAAATAATGTATACACCCACATCTCACCGGATACAGGACATATTATTTTACATAAAATAAACAATATTTTTACTTAACGAAAAAGCTCTCTAGTAATGTATTATTTATTAAATTAAAAGAAATTCCATCTTGGGGAGAACATTAGAGACTTCTTTCAAAGACCAACCGACCAAGGGGTACTCTTATACAAAATATAACTGTAAACGAAGAAAAAAAGTAAAACCCTTGCATTTGGGGGCAGATGTATTACAATCCAGTAGGCCTACAAACCAGGTCAGTATTAAGTAAGCGCTAAGCATCACTTTAGATACACATCTCGTCAGATGTGTGACCAGACAAATTACAGCAGGTGTCTGCCATGACACGCGTGCTAACATATACCGCTTTTCCTCAGAGTAACATTGCGCAGTTTGTTTTCAACAACTTCCTCTCGTTCCTCTGATTAAAAGGTCCATCAGTCATCATAACAAACGACTCCAAAAGCAGCGAGATAATGAGTAACGATAATAACGCTACTCCTCGGGGAGATATCAAGCACCGTTTGACAAGGTCGCGGGGACACAGGAACGCTGATTCGCGTGGTGTTTGATTGACAGGCCTCACCCTAGTTGGCTCAGGAACGCGCTTATCCCAGAAGACATCCGCGTTAAAATGCGCCAGTCAGTGTCTATGCATTATGCAGTATTATGTCCATCCGAACAGGCCAGGTGTATTTGCATATCGAAACATGGAAATGCTGTCAACAGCATAAGAAGCAAGACAATAAATTTTAAATTTAATAGCTAAACAGACCTACATTCATTGAGGAACTTCGTTAGAATGATAAATGAGCAGGAAAATAATATAGTAGTAGCACACAGAATAAATAAGCTACTAAAAAAAAAAGCTTTATTCGGGTTTGTGGCATTTTCTGGCACAAGCTTTCTGGCAAACTCAATAGCCTTTAAAATGTCATAGCGATCAAATTAAAGTTAAAGCCAAGAACAACAAGAGCCACGTGAGCCGTTTCAGACACTCAGGGGAAAAACGTTATTTTCACTTCTTTATCCTTTTTCCCCCCCTTTAAAAATTGGGTCTAAGTTGTTCGGTAAGCATTTCACACAAGATGTCCCAGCATGTGTGTTCTTTTCATTCTGTCATCTTTTAACCCAGCGGGGGAACTGTCACCGCGCTTCCGCGTGCCGCCATACGCGCTCTCTGGCCGGTTTTGCGCGCTCCAGGGGATCCGCCACTTAGGAGTGCGAGACGCGCTTCCTTCGCTCCTTCGCGTTTCCTTACTGTTTTAGCGGACTTCACTGCAGGATTTCATGAGCGCTTCGGTTTGCTATGGTAACGGACATGTTCTATCACAGGTGTTTTCTCTGCCTGGCGAAAGCTAAATTTGGCGCTTTGCCACTACCTTTAAACCCATCCGCTCCCACATACACTAAACTAACTTATTAGAAGTTTAAATTCCATTTTACCCTCAGCATAATGAAGTGTTCCTGCAACAGTTACAAATTTCGAAATCGACCTCGACGACAGATGAATTGTCAGTTGAATAAAAAAAAAAGCTAGTCTTGAGTGTGACAACATTGTCAACAAGTGGAAAATTAAAATGCTCTAATAATGTTTTTCTGACATTCTGCTGTGACCTAGTTGCTTGAAAGCTATCACAGGCAATTTGTTTAGTCAATTTCTCCAACTTTTCTTTCCTGTAGACAGCGTTAATTTAGAAATTAAATAAATAAATCCTGTTGTTGACAATATTTCCATGAGTAGCCTACATTCTAAGTAACAACAGCCTCGTCCTCAGAGGCTGAACTGTTAAGTAGCCTGAAGCTTGTTAAAGCCGCTTCAACATGTTTTCTCCTCTCTGTCTGTTAACGATGCTCATTTATAAATAAAGTATCCTATTGTTCAAACATGTCCATGCTTAGTATACATATATTCAATACAGAACCCTGTCCTTAGAGGCCAAAAACAGTAATGGACTGAATCATTTGTGCATTTTAAATGGTCTTAAATCTATATTAACACAATAAAGTTTTAGTCATATAAATAAAGCTAATGTACTTTAAGAACAACCCATCAAAAACTTTGAGTAGTGAATATCTGCAGGGGATTGTGGGTAAATGTAGAATCAGGTGGAGCAACCAGTACATTGACTGTAGAATCGTACAGTACATCAAAACCATGAAGGAGGAATAATCTAATTCATTTGTGAAGTATATTGATTCTGTTGTCAAGATTTTTATTTGTTGTAATTCCCGCTGGTTCTGCATTACCGTTGTCAACTCATGTAAAATCAAATGTAATGAGATTCAAGTCGATGTTTGCTCTCAGAACACACATGCATACGGTACACGCACCTCCAGGACACGCATTCTCTCCGCAGCTCATTCGGAAAACACAGCAACAACATTTCAGGAAAACAAAATTTTATCTCCATAAACAATGAGATTATTACAGTGAGATCAAAGCCATCGCAGGCAGTGTTGGTGGATCAAAAGGAAAGCATTTTCTCAGACTGCCCTGATACAGGCCCATTTCTGGCCAGGTGGGGAACAGAAACGCCTGCGGAAATCTCATTGCTCTGAGGTCAATTTGGAATTCTGCTCAGGCCGGTTGCATGTAAGTTGCATGGAGGCTGTTGCCGTGGCAGATTTAGAACAATCCCTAGCAACGTCATCCATCAAGACCGCACCGGAGTAAGCCGCAGACTCCAGATTGGATCTCGTATTTATGATTAGCAGACAATCTTGGCCAGAACATTGAAAAAATGACTTTTAAACTTTATCCAGGATTATACTCTTTCTCACACATTCTATCTCCACCCCTCTCCTGGGAAAAGCCATGATCGACAGCATCTTGAAAAAGTCAAGCAGAGATCTTAGATGGCATTCAGAATGATAAATAATAATAGTAATAATAAAAAGAAACGTTCAGGGTTTAAAAAACAAACAAACAATAATTTGTTTATGACCTGCTTCACATTGACATTGAGTCATAATGCTAATCTGATTCACTGACCTTCTGACCGGATTTACACTATACGCCAATGAAGGGATCATAAAATCATTATTCCAGTTCTTTTAATGAGATTTTTAATTAGTTAAAAACATCAATTTGAACATGATGGGATGCTTGTGTATGTACACAAAGCATAATAATAAGTTTTAATAATCACAAAACAGACACCATCTGCCTACATCTTTGTGAAATGAAAGAGAAACATCCTCGTACGAGTCTTTTTTGGCTTCAAATGAATACAAAAAGGATTGTCAATACGCTTCTGGAACTACTGGATTACTAAAGCCCTTTATTCTCATTTTTAAAGCCATTGCGGAGATGAATAGAGTACTTCTGGTGCTTTAATGGGAGCAAAACATTTGTTTTTTTGCAGCCCGTGGCACCTGAATACTTATTATGATGCCGATTGTGCCTTATTGCCAGCAGTAACCTCATATTTTACTGAATAGAAAGGTTACGACCTCATGGCAACTAAATACACTTACTATGTTTCCATTTTGAGCAGATTAGCGCCACACTAGTGCAACTCTTGACCTTAATGCTTAACCTTGAATTGAACAAAATACATTTGTACACACTGCTCTATGTGTGCAGACACTTGTAAATGAAAAAAAAAAAGAAAAATATAAAAAGAAAGAAAGAAACACAAGAAGCATGAAATTTGCAATAAATCAAAAACAGATCTGAAGACCACAACTGATCGTTTGAATGAGATGCAACCTGTCATATTGACAACGGCCATATGCGACTCATACAAAACTTGCAGGTTCATATATGGTATTAAAACAAAAAAGTATGGTATAACCATGGTATCTTGTCAGTGTTATTCTAGTATTATTTATATACTATTGTAGTACTTAATATATTAGCTTTTGGATTTTATTTTTCAGTTTCAGTTGTTTTGTTTTAATGTGAGTTTAAGTTCAAGTAAATTGTTTTGTGCTTTTTAGTATATTTTAGTTAATAAATCAACTTCATTTAGTATTTTGTCAAATCTAAAAAAAACATTTTGGTGACCTTTTTGAGATTTATTCTGAAACTTTAATGAGAGTGGCCAGGTTGCAGAGCCTGATTTTGCTGAGTTCGGCGTGTCCCTGGAACAACATTGTGATTAGCCAATTAGATGCAAAGAACTAGTTTATAGTTTTTGTGAAGTTTAGGCTTATAATCAGTGTTTGGTGCTTGTACATCAGTGTCAGTCATCTATCATTTCCTCTGATTTTAGGCATTACTCATGGGTAGGGTTAGGTTTAGGTGTAGATATATGGTCAAAACTAAAATTTTAGAATAAAATGTTGTTCTAGGGTTCCAACAAAATACGTTAACCCAGGAACACGCCTATCTCAGCAAAATCAGGATGTTTGTCCTAGCTTAGTACTAGGTCATTACTATTATTATTATTATTTTTTTTTTCCAGAAGACTGACTGTCTGCATTTTATCCTGTTGTCCAAGAAAGAACTGAACTATGAAAAATATATCATCAGCGAATTTTCTTCGACACGATAAGGTCAAGTAGTATTAAAGACGTTTAAATTGTAGTAATTATTCTTAAGCGCTAATCAAAAACATACAGCTGATCAATTGCAAAGCATATTAAAAACGATGGCTTTCAAATATAATATTAATGGCTATAATTACTCATATTGTCCTGAGAGGTAATACGCTATTGATAGTGGCGATACTTATGCTGATAGTATTGATATTGGCTTGAAAATCAAAAACGGGAAAGATTGTTAAAATCAAGCTTTGCTCAAACTTTGATGGGAATGTTTTAATTTATGCAGTGACCTAAATTGTCACAGGCGTCGACATTTTACTCTCTCAGCATGACACAATATTAATCAAAACAGCAGAAGATGAGACCTTTTCCTTGTTAAAATAAGTTATAACATAATTAGAAAAAGCTGGTTGGGGGCGGCTTGGAGAGAGATTACAGACAATTTTATGGAAATGCACACATACACACAGAGAAAAAGAGAGACCTTTAAATACCCTGTTTATCCTCCATCAGTAATTTGGAGGGGAGCTTTCTGTTCCTAATTGAATTGTTCTGTTTCAGAGAAAAATGGCCACGCCTGGGCAAGCTTACACAGTGCTTTTCAGATTGTGTTTGTATATGCACGCCTGTGGGACTCAATAGTGGAGCTGACCATCTGGAAAAAGAAAAGCTCTTTCAGTGGCGATATGGCTGGAGTTTATGGACTGGCAGGCTGCAAATGAACATTATCTGTGAGCACGTCCCCGTCCAGAGGAGGACTTCTAATAGACAATGTGTTTACCAATATCGTTCACTTCGAGCACTCATCTGAAACAAGGACGCACACACTCAAACACTCCCACTGACCTTTTTTGCACCGTTACACCGATGGAGGTTGGTGGGATTTACAGCCCTTCGCACACATTAAGCTGTTGCTCTAAACAAATTAAGATTTAAATTTAAGGTAATATGCAGTCACATATAAAATACACACTCAAATGCTTGCCGACCTTCCTGCGCTTCTGTTTAATGAGGTGATATGATTAATGGATCCTGATATAGACTCTCTCTGTGTTTGTAACACACACACACACTGCGGGCATCTGAGCATGGCTACCTCTGCATTCTTCCATGAGCTGAATCCCAATCTTCCTTCAAGTCCATTTTGAATAGACCTCTCGTTATTTATTCAAAATAATTATGACTGTGCATTTCAAGAAGCTGTAACCTGGCAACCGTTACTTCAAGAGGAAAAAAACACCAGTGCTGAGAACAAAAGAGAGAGAAAGATGAAGATTATTAGCGGTGCTTGCAAAGGCAAGCATCGCTAACACTACTGCTCATAACTAAGGTTAGGGATAAATACCCTAACCCGAAGTATTGAACTTGCAACTCCACACTGTTTGTGTTACAGACTTGATTAACACCTTAAATCGTGTGACTAGTTGAGGAAAGGTGTGCTGTTATGTTATTTTTGATGATTTTCACTTCACAGATGTGAAAATGAGTGTAAAATATAAGACCAAATATCAACCCTGGGCTCAGAGTGGGTTTGATTTTTTTTTTTTTTAAATGGGTCATCGAATCAGTGGTGGTTTTACATTGACTTACTCCCTGGGAGAGAGAATGAAGGTGTCAACCATGGCATCTATTTAATAATGTGAATTAAAAAAAGCAAAAAAAAAAAAAACATTTACACTTAACAAGTTACATTCTGTTTTATAATGCACTTCAATACTGATGTACAGATAATTGTCACTTGCAAATAAATGGTATAAATATCAGAAAATGCTATATGCACTTAGCATAAATAGCCGCTGCCAAAAAATAATAATCCAAAAACTTATTATCCATATGGAATTGTCAGATATGAAAATTATGTAGCAATAATTAATTGATGCTTGACGCAGTGAAGGCGGATAGCGTATGCCATTATGTTGTTGTTTTTTTTTTTTTAAAGATTGGCTTAAATGTGTGATATGAAGAAATAATTAAAAAAAATGGATTTATAGTATTCTAAATTGATTCTCAATTATTGAAATGACTAGACTATTCATTATGTTTCATGTTTTATACCTGATTTGAAATACTACTGCAATTATGTATTGGTGTTGTATTGTTGTTTATAAAGGATTAATTATTAATTAAAAGAAAAACACCCACACACACAAACACACTGTTCCTAAAGCCATGTTAAGCGGTATGTGTTAAAAATGACCAATCACAAGAGTGGAGAGATCTGACATTTGTTCCTTCCCTCCAAAGTCTCAAAAGTGTACTTGACGAGTGAGAATGGTTTTCCACGTGTCTTGTTTTTATGTGTGCTAGATTTGCAACTAGGCTATTTAAACGCCATAGTGATGATTAGTAGTAAAGTTAGTAGTAAAGTAGTTGGCAGTGTGTGTACACAACCACCCTTTAATGGCTAAAATCCACCCAGTATGTGTGACATCACACAGCCAGAACCCCTCCCACCATTGTTTGATTGACAGTAGAGATCAGCACACTGGACTGGTGTCTTAGCTCAGACCCGCCCTGAGTGAGCTGTAACAGTCCAACCACCATTGTTTCACCACAAGAGACAAGAATGACTCTTAAGTGATTGAGGTGTTCTGTTGTTGGATGTAATAATGAACATAGCAGTCATCATTTACTCAGCATTTACTCTAAGCCACTTGAAGGCGCAGTGGATTATGTTTGTTACTGAAATGAATGCACACCAAATGTACCTAAATGCTTCGATGTCCACGTGAATCTTTCTTGATCCTTTTGTAGATTCACGGACAGGGGGATGACAAACAGACGACCACAGACACACACCACTTGCCACAACAGAGACGAGGAGAGGAATCACTGGAGCTGGAGAGAACACAGAGGATCAAGGAGTAATCTGGACGGAAACAGGTGAGAGACCAGGTAAATACAATCGCTAGAAAATGAATGTTAGAGTCCACTTTCGATCAACGAGCTCGGACAGTGTGAAGTGTGGTGTGTGGTTTTAAGTGCTCTGTGATTGGTGCTGGAATCGGGAACAGGTGATGATGACAAGTGTGTTAAGTTAATACTCTATTGATGTTCTAATTAGCAAGTTTCATAGTAAACAGGAAAAGGCTCCGAAGAGAGAGGCAGGGGCCGGCAGAGCTCATTTGCATTTAAAGGAAAATGCTACAAAACACCTTGCTCTGAAAATATTTTTGACAGAGTAAAAAGGTTTTTTACATTAACATTGAGAATTTTTAACCAAACTAAAGTAACAGACTTTACATTAAGACCCTAAAGTATCATATCAACATATCAAATGGGCATCCCATGACTTTTGAAATACTTTTGAAAAACTGCATTTAGTTACTCAAAAATGTAATATTTTGAAGTTGGTGTTTTCTGTATTAAAATGGCATTTATTTTTCCGTTATGCTAAATGTGAATTTTCAGAATCATTACTCCAGTCATATGTGTTTGGATAAATTTTCTTTTTATTATCAATGTTGAAAACAGCTGTGTTGCTTAATATTTTGTGGAAGTTTCCAGGATTCCTTGGCATTACCCACAACACCCTAGCATAATTACAGCAGGTTTTGGATGGACAAACATGGTTCATGTTTTTCAGAAATTGAATATAATAATTTGATTTCATCTGGAGATCTCTGTGTAGCTGTTTGGACTCTTTCTTTGGTTCAGTCGTTCAGAGGACAATTAAAGGAAAAGTCAAAGGGACATGTCAATCACTGTCCTCCCAACAGACGCCTTTCGTCCACTCTGACCGGATGGACAGACTAAACCAGGACGACAGAGGCCTCAGGCCTTCTCGCTATTTTTTGCTGTCTGTTCCTTGACTGTCCTTATAGTCACAGTTTCTTGTCACACAGACCGTACATCCTTCAAATCGCTCACGTCTCAACTCCACATACACTTAAGCTTGTGCTCCACTTCTTTTGTTGCTCTGATTTAAACCTCCCGTTCCTCAATTTCAAAATGCCATTCTTTCTTTATAAATCTATGCAATATACTCTGTATATATACCAAACCTTTTGAAAATAACGAGATCTTTACACTCATGTGATCTTTAAAAGTACATGTATTTAAAATTTAATATGTGTCTGGGAAAATGTCTGATGACAACATGAATGTAAAGAAAGCCATGTGATACCATTACAATTTCTGGTCTACTATGTCTACCTGAGGCAAACTATATAAATGTTAGAGCTAAAACAGGGTGGGCATTAACATGATGACAACATTAACGAAGACGATAACCAAATGGTTTTTTTCACAGCATTTTGATATTTGCTCATCATAATTATGGCCATTCAGTGCAAAGGGCTCCAGCATCTGGCTGCACTGTGAAAAGGGCAATGAGCTATTCCTTTACACTCGCTGCAGCATTATTACACATTAAAAACTCATGAACCCAGGCCAATATGGCCAAGCACATAAACACATAATGCAGAGATGCAATGCATCCACCTGACGTAAACGGCTCCAGTCTCAACCGAAAAGCAATGGGAGCGTTTAAAAGAGATTCAGAGGCCCACTTGGGCAGTAATGTCAGTGACATTATCGAGAAGTCATTTTAAGAGTCCAGCAAGACTGCAGGAACATAGTAAAATATGAGTAATAAGCCTCTTAGGATCATCTAGAGCTGATATACACATACATCACACACTTATGTTTAGATATATTTTTGTAATATGTGTATGTGTGTGTGTGCATGTTGTTATGTGTGAATAGCGCTGGATAGAGTAATTTGTTGCCCTTTGCTAGTAACTTCCAAGGGAGTGACGAAAGATTATGGTACAATGGTAAATTATAGTAAAAAATGAGCTTTAAGCCTTTGAGAGAACAATTCACACATACACACACTATATAATGGTAGTTCCATAGACCTCTATTGTTTTAATACTATGCTAATGGAATTTTCTAAACTTTAACTTTTCACACATCCACTTTTAAATCACTGTTTATACATAATTTAATGTTTGTTAAGCCGCTTGGAGTCAGAACTTTAATGAAAAAATTCTATGTATCTATGTATGCATTCAAATAAATTCAATCATTAGCATATTACTCATTGTGGCGTTTTATAAGAATTCATGTGCTTGACAGTGAGTCATTCACATTTTAATTTTCTCTCTTCTTATATTGCCAGATGACCAAATGTGATTGGGTGACCTTTTATATGGTCCATTTACAAAGCTTAAATCCAATCCAGGGACCTCTTTTTTCAGTTTCAAATTATTCTTGTCCGTTTTGCATCATCTGTTGTAATGTCAAGTCTTTTAACAGCTCTTTCCACTCTATCATTCATTTGACAAACAAGACTTAAGGTCACACTGGCTGGTTTGTTCGATGTGTCATAATTATCATGAATTTGAGATTATTTTGTATGCCCTTTCTTAAATTGAAACCATTAGGCTTTAAGTAAAATGTATTGCAGCTTAGCTTTCGACAACAATGCTTTTAAACATAGCGACGAATTGATGTACAATTTTGGCTTTTAGTACATTTCATTCCTGTACTTTATATGCCAAACATCACCTGCTTAATGGGTAACTAAAATGGGATTTGCACACCCAAGTCAATCAGTACATCCATCCATCCAAAAAACTTCCAAGTATCACTTTCTCTGTTTATCCATCTATCCATCCATGTATTAAAATATCTATCTATTCCATTGTCTATCAAACTATCCAACAACCAGTCTGTCTATCCATTCATCCAAACATCCATCCATCCATCCATCCATCCATCCATCAGTCTGTCTGTCTGTCTATCCATCCATGCATCCATCCATACATCCATCCATCAAAAATCTCCAAGTAACACTTTTACTGTTTATCCATCCATACATTTATTAAAATGTCTATCTATTCCATTGTCTATCAAATTCTCCATTCACCCATCAGTCTATCCATTCATCCATTCATTTCTCCGTAAAATCCATCAAAAACGTCAAAGTATCACTTTCTCTGTTTACCCATCCATCCATAAGTGTCTATCTGTCTCTTGTTCTATCAGACTATCCATATATCCATCCATCCATATCCATCTTTGACATTATATGAACTAGCTTTGTTTTTGAGACTGGACTGGTAAATTGCTGCATTCAGATAAAGATTTGCTCAATGAACAAACTAAAATAAATAAGTGATAAACCTGAAAGAAATGTCAATTAAAATCCTGTAAAAGGAATTCAATGTTATAGCAACACACTTCCACACTCATCATAGTGTCAATTAGCAAGTACTTAGGAATACTAATGAACATATACTGTAAGTCTACTCTGTCTGCACCTGTACTGTAAGTGTTTCATAAAACAGATTGAAATGACCTTTTTTAATTGCATTTGCTGCTGTAATTAAGTAGATAAACATGTAATATGTGTACCACGAACCCTGCTATGCAGTGTTTCCATTTTCACTGATCATACCGAAGTAACAGCTGATGGGCAGTCTGGCTGATACTGAAGCAATAGCCAATAGTGCTTTGCACGGAATCAGCTCTAAAGATGCTTTTTCTTTTGCCTTGATTATAGTGTGGTCGTGCAACTCCTGTGGTGTAAACAAAGACAGACGATTACAGAGCTAATGCCTTTATGAAGAAGCCAGGCTGGTGTTCTATTGTGTGATTTCCCACTCTACTCTATTTAAATCTATGACTCTGAAGAGATTAAGGAGGTAAAGACATATTAATACTTTGATCTTCTACAAGATTTAATCAAAATCAAAGCAATGAGGGAGAGAAATTATTTTTGTGAGTTTTTCATTGTCATTGACCACAGATGTAAAAGCTAGATTATGACTTCTTCAGCACTTTCCTCTGCTTTTGGATCACATAGTCAAACCCTAATAATAAAAATGACTTTGCGATTGAATGTGTGATCAGGTGTACAGTCATGTTTTTAAGAGTAGGCCTACACAGTGTGCACAGTTGGCTATAAGCTTGGGTTTAGGCTAATCACACCCCTGTTGCTTTTGCCATTACTCCCTCAGATAAGATTCTATTTAGCCCAAAATTCCCTGCTCGGCTCTGCAAATTGTTTTTATTTATTGATTGACCTCAAAACCTTCTTAATATTGTCTTCAAATTCAACCAGAACCTTCTTCCATCCCTAGACCGGCATGATCAAATCTGCACTGATCCTCCTTATTGCTCGCTGATGGTGCCAAAAAGTTGCATTTAAATCCTAAAATGATTTAAATCCTGAGGCAATTCTCTTTCCAAAGATAATCCTGTCAGTTGTTTGAAACAGTTTGCAGAAATGATTTTATATTTCATTAGGAAACCCTACACCTGTCCAAAATGGCACAAGCACAAGCTGCCAGATGGCGAAAAGTAAGTCCATTGTTGCATTTTTAGAAAGTCTGAGAAAGCCAGCAGTCGGAGACCACTAGTGAAAATGCTTGCATTTTTCTATAATTAAATGCAGATTATAAATATTTTTATATAATTATATAATCAACATAATTTAAATAAAAACTATATATATATATATATATATATATATATATACACACACATGTATATACAAATCTTTTTTCTCTCTCCCTCTCTCTCTAAACACACACACACACACACACACACACACACAAAGATAGATAGTCTACGCCAGGCGTAGCTGCACCTGAACATAGTTCTAGTTGGTGCAACAGGTGTAAATATTTATCGTAAAGCTGGATGTTGCAAAGTCCAGTGTAGGGCTTATGCCCAGCATTTCTACGTCTTGCTGGTGCAACCGGCCCAAGAAGCCTTTGTGTTTTATAGCTTTATTTGCTGAATTCGCTCGTACAGCACTTCTGAAAAATCCAGCATGAACCATCATGAATACAAGCTTTTTTATGGTGCTTGTCGAAGATATAGTGCAGGTTTAGAGGTGGTCTGGTGGACCACCGTAGTCATGCTGTTGAAGCTGGTTCATATTGTTTTTACTAGCATAATTTAAATTGAATAGATTAATAACAATGATGTTTTAACCAAAGATTAAAACATGAATTGATCTAATATATAATTATAATTTTATAATTCCTTTGGTTCTCTCTGTTGACAGTAGAACTTTTTTGTTGTTGTTTTAGTAATGATAATTAATCAATGTTATTTTAAGTTTTAAATAAAAAAGTTAAAATACAAACCAGTCAAATGTTTCAAAAGGATTTGTGCACAAATCAGTTAAAACAGACTAAAAGATCTTGTGACAACTACAACTAAAACATCCAGAGGAAAAAAAGTAAATAAATAAATAACAGCAAAATCATAAACAGTTTGTTTAATAACAGGGGAGTTAGTGCTTTTGCTATTAAAGTGTTCTTGATAATTCAAGTTCAAAACTGCTGTTTATCCAACTCTCAGTGAGTGATTTCTATCAAGTCTACCAAGGTATGCCATTGCAGTCAGGGAAATGAAGTAGAATTACTTCAACCAAAGTCAAAGCCAATATCATCAAAACAGTAACTTAACTGAACATTGTGATGGTGGTTTTGGAGTAGTTTAAACATGATGTAATCTTACTTGAGGAATATAATTCAAGCTAATTTTAACATGCTGTGACATTTAAAAAATCTGCTATGTTAAAATATAGCTTCATATGCATGAGTTTTCTAATTCTTCTAGATTTGCTTGGTAACTCATGTGATACGGTGTTGCATTTAGGTAATAAAGATCTATAAGGATTTATTGCTTCTAGTCTTCATTTCTTTTGGAAACTGCAGTGATATGTACTCATTGGTATATATTTTGTTTCTCGCTAAAAAGTGCACCCAGGAACAGTAAGTTTATGCCATGAGACCAGGTATAGCGAAACATACAGTAAGGTATATAACAACGGTGCTGCAGAAATGTATTTAGAAGCACATATTTCAGCTTTTCACGCCAGTAACCAGCAAACCAGCAACCAGCTTCACATATTGGTCCCAGCATGCAAAGATCTCCACTAAGGCTGTCCACAGGGGTCAGCGGAGAATCATTTGTCCTATTCTTAACCACCATCTGCATGAAAAAAAAAACCCAGTGCTTAATGACAGATTTTAGAAGAAAGCGATTTAAACATGATTGCCATAGTTTAAGACATGAGGCAAATCTGGCTCCGGAGCACATGTTTCATTTTAGAGGAAACACAAATGGCTTTGTTTCATAGCTCATTTGAAAAAGCAGCGAATGAGGCTCGATTGAAACATATTGCCTCAGGAGCTAATTAAAAGAGACGGGCGATGCTGTGTCTTGGTTATTGATGCCTGTTGACAGATGTGCTGGTTTTTCCGTATCACTCACTGCTCCTTCCAGCTCTCTCTTTCCCTTTCCTGGTTTTATAAAGCACATAAATAGCACCTAAGGCAGCGGTTTCCACTTTGCTTACCAAACAAATCTCATTTGTGATAGGTGGAGTGTTGCCTAACGTATCTAGAAGTGCCAGCAAGCTGAAGATGTTATATTAGCATAACAAATAGCCCAACATCCCTCCAGATACGACGGCCGCCGAGCAATGTGAACAAGAGCAACGGTTCGTTCATTAAACACGTTCATTTGGCACCAAGCAATCCCTGAACGCAGACAAAAGACTGGCGTGTCTGTTTTTAGATCACTGACCTGCTTCTGAGGAAATAGAGCTGTAATCTGTCAGACAGGAGCTCGGTCTGCACGTAGATTAATTGAATTCTCTTAAATACATGGTAACCCAGTCAGGTCAATTAAATCATTCAGTGTAATCACAAAACTGTTGTTCACTAATAGGAAAAGTGGGTGTATGTGTGTGTGAGAAAGGCATGCTAAGAGAGAGAACGTCCTAATGTGGTTTTTCGCTTTTGCGTGTTGATCATTTCACATCTGTGGTCACTATGAGTCATCCAAACCAGATGAGGCTGTTGATTATAAGTCACTAAGTCCATTTACTTAATGAAGAGGATCTGGAAAGGCACACATCAGTCCATTAGAATCAGCATGCGAATTAGTTTTGTCCTTCAACGGGCCTTGATGGGGTTCACCTGCAGAAGAAGCATGCAGAAGAGACGAGACACGTGACATTCATGGACGTCCAACTCGATGTAACACATCTAAAGACACCTTATTTAGAAAGCAGCAGTGGAAGAGAAGTTTGTGCTTTTCAGAGCTTGACAGCTGTGGTGTCTGAAAGCAGATGTTGTCCATGAAAATATTTTTTTATTCCACTTACAAAAATAACAGCATACCTGTCTGAAACAGTGTGGTTATTGTGGTTAACGTAAATGATAAAAACAAAAAAACTAAAATGCTAAAATAACATTGGTCTAGAGGAAGGCCATAATCCGATTTCCAGTTTTAAATGTCTGCATTTTAAAATAATTGATTAATTAAACCGGTGCTTAAAAAAAAAAGACAACAACATTAATGTTTATATTAAAAGTTTTGGAAAAATAATAATAATAATAATTATTATTATTCTGTTTTAACTTCTAATGAAAAATGACGTAATTGACGCTGCTTTAAAAATCTAATATAATGTAAGTTTAAAATAAAATGGTCATTTAAGCACCCTCAAATTGAGGTTAATCTGTGTCTGTGAGACACAAAGATAAGAGGATAGTGATCAGAAGAGATCTCAGTTTCAAACACTGCAAAATTTGGTCCTGGAGGTATTAGATGAGACTCGCTGCAACACTATATTTTCCTTTAAAGATACTCGAAGCATCTACAGTGTTTAAAGGGATAGTTCACCCAAAAGAAAGAAAGAAAAGAAAATCCTGTCATTAATTGCACATCCTGACTTTGCTGAGTTCGATGTGTTCCTGGGTAAACATTAGGGGTGGCACGGTTCATGAAAAAAAACCGAACCGTTCGGTACGGTGCATGCATGCGTCGCACGGTTCGACGGTTCATGACATGCGCATTGTAGCCTCGTGCCCCGTATGTGACGTCAGTGTGTTTCCATTTCGCGCAAAGGAATTGAGGTGTCTACTGACTGAGTGCTGTGCATGTCATTAGTATAAAAAACGGTTTCAGCTCTGTCGGACGCCGTCCGGGCTCGGACAGAAAAATGCGGCCCGATCCGCGCTCTATTACCTATGATGACAGCGGAAATAAAACAATAGATAG
>JAUMHR010000060.1:7333654-7349331 GCA_032361145.1 Enteromius fasciolatus | reverse complement strand
TTGAGGATCGAAATACGCCGCAAAAGGGTCCTGACCAAGCGTCAAATTGTGACGAGTTGGAGTGAGACTGTGTTGGTAAACAAAGTCACTTTGGCCACGTGCGTGGCCATACGGTCTTCCGACTGTCCGAATTCGCACCGTGTACGGCTGCCTTAAGAGAAAGGAAAATCGCATTATATGACCCCTTTAAAAGTCTGTTATGATTGTAACTACATAGAAGGAGGTGGTTTGAAATGCATTTTATATAAGAAAGAAAGAACAAAATATAGAAATAAAAATGGGACATGATAAATGGCAAGGACATTTTATTTGTCTAAATATGTCTGGTAGACACATTTGCTTTGTTTGCATCTGAGCACAGACAAAGCGTGGAGTGTCGTGGATGTGCACTTTTCACAAGGTCTACCTGTGTCACATTTGCATTGCATGGCCTTTAAAGGCGCTCAGCTGTACGCGTGTTGCTACTCTGTGCGCTTTGTTGTGCTTTGCTCTCAGATTGAGTATATCTCATTTAGTCTGATCTTCCTAAAACCTTATTCCCAAACAATAGCCCCGGCTGTGCTCTACCCCTTTTTCAGGAGACGGTAATTTATGCACAACACGGCTGAAGAAGTACACTTATTTCATGTTTAATGCATAAGCGTAGGGACTACCTCCATCTCTAAACAAATAACAACTGGAGTTTGGATTTATGACCGATCAGTGACCATTGTGTGTTGAAGTTGGTCTATATGATAATGAGATTTATATAGCGAAATATTGCAAAGCTCAGAAAATGCCATCTCATGGTCTGTTATTTAAATAATGTACAGTAGGTCAGTTTGTGAGAAAAACTATTTCTCTCATGTAATGCATTTCATACTTCTCATTTGATTCCAGTAACCTCGCCCCAGAAGGCTAATTGCTATTCATCTACATTCCTAAACATGACAAATGTTTGCATATCTGAATCACAGCTGCAAGCATCACATAGCAACTACAGCAAGCATCAGACTAGTTGCTATGAGGTTGGCAAGGTATCTTCTAGTGAGAAACATTAGCTTTAGCTTCGACTGGTTTCATGTAATTTTTTGCATTTTTAAGCAAATTCTGTGAGCTGGTTGCATAAGAATTAGACGAAGGATTTTAACACTTTTTTTGCCTTTTTTGGTGTCATGAAAAATTTAAGCGCCAATTAATTCAATTAATTTGTCATTATTTGTCATCATTAGCTGAAAAAAACAAACAAAAACATGCATTACTGTTAAAAAATGAGAGTAATATCTTTCTTATGCTCACCATGTTACAGTACATACATTTGATCAAAGTTACAGTAACGCAAGCACGTTTTTAAAGTGTCATTTATTCTTGTGATGGCAAGAATAATTTCAAGCAGCCATTATTTCAGTCTTCTGTGTCACAGTGTCAGTGTCTTTTTGTTAAAAAGAACAGCATTTATTTGAAATAGACAACTTTTGTAACAAAGTCAAAACCTTTACTTTTATTTTTCATCAAATCAATACATCCCTGCTAAATAAAAGCATTATCAATATTAATTGTGAAAAAAAAATTATGCATTTTTCCAAAATGATATATACATTAGGCATCTAAATATGTAAACCGTCATTTCCACCGTAACTCACAATAAAGTTTGAATATGAGAAAAATCAAGATAAACAACAGTTGGACGAAGACTATGTTGGATATCATTTCCAAATGAAAGCATTATTTAACTTGTATTTGTTAGCCTATATGATTCACAGCATTCAAAAGTGTTGCAATCAATCATGAGAACACAATATAGTGGGATGACATGGTTTTGGATTAATTATAACATATCAATGAGAGCAAATTAAAAAAAAAAAAACGAGAGAAAAGTGAAAACTTGCAAAAAGAGACATTTCAGGTCCCTCAGTCTTTAAAGGTCTGTTACACAGGAAGAACACTGTGTTAATAAAACCACATGAATTATTAAAGTGCCTGTCTTCTGTGAGAAATACTACTTAAACCTATGTACAACAGAGGGATTCTTATTATTATGTATGTGCTTTAGAAAAGGTAAAATAAAGAAGGGAACAGTTTAAGCATCAATTTAACACAATCCTTCACTCACAAGAGGGCAACCATGCAGCAGAACAGCAGACATTGATGCAATGCGTTCGGCGCTTAGTGACAAAATAAGAACACGGAAAAAGGTAAAACAGGAGGAAATTAAGCCTCAGTGTATTTTACTGCTGGACGAGCAAAGCCGCTCCAACATCTTGAGGTTAAAAAAAGAGAGTTGTTTTCCCTCCTCATTCTTCACTTCCTCCTTTTCTTATTCTTTCTTTTTTTTTTTTTAACATTGAGTGACTCAATTTCATGCTCCATTGCCATATCTACGCCAACACTGCATGAAATCATTTCAATGCGGGGATTTCAAAGTAACTGAGTATTTCAGAAAGTCCCCTGATATGGGTTTGTATTAGTCAAGGCCGATGCGGCGTAGCACATATTCACACACACAATCAGCACAGATAACTCTTCAGCGGAGGATTGGAGCCGTACACCTTCGCATCGTCCTAAAGGATGAAATCCATAAATATTGTCCCCATGACTGGGTTTGTATTACTGGAAAATTCAGCTGACTCTTTGCGATTTGGTGGTGATTCACAACACCGCCGTGTTCATTGTATAATTGGATGAAAAACCTTAAACCGTCCGAGTGTTCGCCGATTAATGTGAAACTCTATTCATTGGAGTCATCCACTTTCAGCTTTAAAGAAAGTAAATGTAAAGTGTGGGGAAAGTCTCAAAATAGCCAGATTCATGTCCGATCAGTGGGTACGTGAAAGGCTTAAATGGATATAGGAAGAAATGGTAGCCTTTTAGCTGCCTGTATTTCATTTTGAAAGAAAGTGGTCAAGACGCTTAGAAGGCAATGTGTACTCTGCTCTGAGTCTACCACCTCATGGTCAGCATGTGAGCATCGTAAAAACGTGCTGGTGAAAACACAAGGCCCATTACACGCTCTTAATGAGGGCTATGACCACACTCTCTACCGCATTCAATCACGCTCATTATAGACTCCGCTCCATTACTGAATTTAGCAGTTGAGCAGTCATTAAAATGTTCAAATTCGTGTTGTGGTGTGGTGCTTAACTAAAAGGTAGCAGGTTCAATCCCTAGATTGTCCTTTAGATCCCCTAGATCAGCTGATATGTATATACACACACACACACACACACACGCGTGCGCGTTTTATTGTGGTTTATGAGAACTAGGTGTAATAGTTTTTATACTCTACAAACCATATTTTCTTTTGCCCTAGGAATTTGTCTGCATTTTTATATTTTCCAAAAAACACCATTTAGTATGTTTTTAAGCCTCATTTAAATTGTAATACCTCTTTATTTACACACACACACAGTCGTACACACTACCATTAAAAAGTTTGGGATCACATTTTTTTTTTTTTAAATATTTGTAAGATTTTCTCAAAGTATTTTTTTTATTTATTTGTTTATTTAAACAGATAAAATTTACATTTTGTTTTTAGATAAAAAAAAAAATTCTGGAATACAATCAAATAAATTAAATAAAATAAAAAAACACAACGCTGATGAGCATCAGTATGGAAGCCCGTTTCCGCCACTGAAAAAAAAAAAAGATTATTGTGACTTTTTCTCTCACAGTTCTGACTTATTTCACAGAATTGTGAGATATAAACTCACAGTTATACAATTGCGAGATATACACTAGTCGCAATTTTAAGAACATATAGTCATAGAACATATTTGAATTTTTCAAAACTCAGAATTGCGAGTTCATATCTCACAATTGTGAGTTAAAGTTAGAATTCCAAAGTATTAAGTCACAATTGCAAGTTTATATCACGCAATTATGACTTTTATTTTTTTAAGTCAATAACCTGGTGGAAACGGACTTCGATACAAAAGAGACTAAATTAAAAATCTTACTTTTTACTATCTACCATTTTTTTGCTACATAAATGTTAGCTGAAGTATTATCTAGCCAAAATGTTATCATCTAACATCGATTATGTTAGATGCCCTGTTGCTATGTAGATACAACGTTTTTGTCTCCAAATAGACACTGTTGAAATTTACATAGGGCCAAGTCTGCTGGCAATATACTTTCCCTGTGACAACCGTATTTAATATTTTGAATGGTGGTTTCTGCTGTGCCCTTGAACTCTTTCTTTCTGCAGATTTAATGCAGTCATAATGGAAGAAAGTCTATAAATGAGCTTCAGATGGACAAAGACATTTTAATCTCCAGCTGCAAAACTGGAATATTCACATTTAGCTACTAGGCTGGACAATGCAGAATTTCTATAAAATACAGACAGGCATTAATTGTTCAGTGAGCAGCTTTAAGATTTAATAAAACCCTTTTATTAAAGGGTGCAATTATATAATGATTAGATGACACTATATATATCAGATGATGTACGTATAGTGATCAGTAGGGCTGCAACAATACAGTAGTAAAGCAGGGGTGGTATAGTTACTTTGCACGTTTTTATTCATTCGCCTGTTTTGGACCATTCATTTTTCAATCTGTTGTCATGTATAGCTACACTGCAAAAAATTTTTTCTTACTTTGTAATTTTGTCTTGTTCCCAGTCCAAATATCTAAAAAAATGTAAATCAAGATTACTAGACAAGAAAAATGGCATGAGAAAATTAAGTGATGCTTAAAACTTCTGTTTGAGATGATATCTCATTAAGATTATTTTTTCTACCCCAGTTACAGATAACTTTGCTTGTTTTAAGCAAAAAAAACAGGGTTTGGCCTGCGTGATCTTCATTTAGAAATATGTCACTAAAATGAACTGAAACTCAGCAAAAACTCCACAAAGAGACATGAGTTATATCTGTAGAAGGCTTGACATGTCTACTATTACACTAAGCAAGTCTTTTCGGAAACAAATATAACCACTCCCACGCGCACAATTGATATGACAATCATTCACAAGAAGCGCGCGGCATGTAAATACCCACATCACCGCAAACAAAGCAGCAAGAGTTTACCGTTCTTCCCGGCTACTGTACGCTTCGTGCTGAGAGAAAGAAGACCAAATTCACCTCAGAAAAAGATGCTATGTGATAAATAATTACCTTAAGAAGACGCACTCAGAGGAATAAGCTCTGGATTGCCTCAGAAAAGAAGAATGCAGTGACTTGATCCAGCGACCATAAGTCTTCTTTTATTAACCTACTTGTATTAGTTTCACATAACGTAACTTTTTTAATAGTTAAGACTTTTTCCAAAATATTTACATTACCTCAGACAAAGAAGATTTGATGGACGGCTTGATTCAGGAAGATATCATTTACATGAGTAAGTCTTTCTCTTATTAGCCTGCTTGTGTTAGTTGTTATACACGGCTCACTAGTTAGACTTTTTCCAAACTATAATTCCTGAATGAATGTGTAATCAAGTGAAACAATATGAAGTTTTATTAATGGCATCTAAATGTTTTACGATCCCAGATGAGTAAGAAAAAAGACAGCTGAAAGGAGTAACAGATTTACTAGTAGGGTTTCTCCCAAACTATAATTCCTGAATGTTTGAAATCGAGTGAAACGGTTTGAATACGACAGCCACTTTATTGACAGACTTCCAGTGTTGGGCAAGCTACTTAGAAAATGTAGTGAGCTAAGCCATCAGTTACTCTACACTACTGCCCATCACTGCAGACCTCTACATTTCTTACGATTTCCACGCGCTATATAATATAAAACAATACAATATTACAGTAATATGAGTGAATGATGAATCCTGTGAGTCTAAAAATGTTTAGTATTAATACTCTGTTCACAAAACTTCTGGGAGGCGGGCTTAACCTGCGTCCATCAGATGCCTCTGTATACTAGACGAATCTACAACCAGTCAGACCACTCATTCCGATGACGTACAGTATGCGTAGAGACGGAACTTCAAGACACCGTAACCAATTGTAGCTAGCTTCATTAAAGCAGTAGGAAAATGTCTTCTCTAGGTCTTTGTCTCTTCAGGTGAGAATCACTGAATATCCATTGTCACTCCATGCATACTATTTTTTTTTCTAAAAAAATGCAAACATGTACAATCACCTTGGTCACATATTATTGTCGGAGAGTTTGTGCCGATTACAAGAAAAACACATTTTGGCCAATTATAAGTTATAGGTAGCTGAAAAAAGCACAAATATCAGAGCATGTCAAAACATCTAAAGGCCCTCAAAACCACCTCAGACCCCAGAGGGTTAAAAAAACGAGTGGGAGTGTTTGCATAAGTCCAGGTTCTTGTTGTATACTCCATTTCCATATTATGTTGAAGTCTCAGTGACCTGCAGTAACTCCCAAGGTGCACTGCAACGCTCAACCAGGCAAAGATATTCCACTTTCTCAGAGGAGAATTGTAAAACAGCCTGAAAAAATAGCATTATGGAAACATACATTAATAAACAAACAAATAAATAAATAATCAAACTGTCTGAGCATGACTTGCACTCAGACTTGACCGCTCTGTCTGGCTGAGACACGAGTAAGCAAGGGTAGCTTTTATTGCTAGAAAGCAATTCTTTTTCATTTGAATGTTGAATGCATTTCACATATTTGAATGCTTGCAAGTCCAGGGCTCACACCGCATTAGTCTGCCCTTATTACCCTGCAAGACCTTATTGCCTCTCTCTTGTTGCTTTGTGAACATAAAAATTAAGAAAAGGAGAGTGGAAGGCTCTTTATATATTGGTATTCTATTCACAGATTATGGCCTGTGTAAGATTTCACTCGGATTGCATGAGTTCACTAGAACATAACATATTAACATTAACATACAGATATTTTAACAATATACTGTATATAATTTAACCATCATTTAACATAACTTTATAATATACTTGCGTGTGTGTGTGTGCGCGACGCATCTGGAGTAGCAAAAATAGTGGTTTACACAGTAACTCTAGGCACAGCAGCACTGCTCTCACAAACCTAGCTTTTATTATGAAATGGAAAAGAAATAGACCAATCACAGCAGATTTGCGTCACACAAATGAGGGGTATGGAAAAGTTTGAGTTGTAAAAAACTCAAAGTTGAAATATTATAATACAATGAAAGTGTTTTTTGACCTTGCATGCTGTGGTTGATGACTCACAAAACCAAAATATAAACCTCACTACCCATAATAGGGGCCTTTTAATTATTTATAACAATATATACAAATTATATTACTTTACCACAGAATGCTGCAATTGCTCAGAATCAAGTAAAATATTAAATAACCAGATTCAGTTTATCAGAATCAGGCCATATAATGTTAAATAAGATTTGAAATCTGTTTCATCCATAAATGAACAAGAATAGTATTCTTATAGAAGAGAAAAAACTAAAAGGTCAAAAAAGCAATAGTATATGCTCATATTTACACACCAGCAGATCAGGCCAGCAGTCCGGCTTTGATCTGTACTCTCACATTATCTGAAACAGGCCGAGCTTCAACTCAAATTTGACCTGACATGCAAAAGCAAATATCATCTGCTTGAGTGGCCATAGCAGACAAGCAATTATGGTGATGTTGACAGAAAGGTATGCCAGGTCTTCTTTTAAGCTCAAAGAAATGTTACACACACTCATGCGCACACTTAAGCAGTCTTGAGAATAAATGGTGGCGCATGAACAAAATGACCTCGCAAAAAATCAAGGACAAACTAGAGAAAACATCACAGAAAGAACATTCAAGCAATTACCTGTGAAGCTAATCTAATTGCAGGGCAATTACATGGCAGTGCAAAACAGCAAACAAAAGCATAACAGAACGAAAGCACATTAAAAAGAATACTCATATATGCTACAACAAACAAGAAAAGACGACAAGCAAGATCACAGGACAGCAAAGCATGAACAAAACAGGCTGCACTCTGTCAAATTTTCTCATTGAATGCAATGATAACATTACAAGCCGTTTAAAAATAATTTTCAGAGTCTCCAAATCTTGTTCTTAAACTCTCCTGCAATATTTCAGCCCTCCATCAACCCCATACACTTTAGAGGACATGCTAACGCTCACTCTCTTGTTATTAATTTCACAAATGGACTTAAGCTAATTGGGGACCATTATTCTGTTGTATGACACATTAGTCCAGTGGTCACCTTCAAGAGCATGTACTGACAAGTCTACCCAACTTGGCTATTAACATTCTCATTAAGTGCATGATAAAGTGGCTTCACTACTGAACACACCCTTTAAACGCAGGCCGCGATTCACCTCCCGCTGGGACAGATAATGACGTACTACTCAGATGGATTTCCTGTGCTTAAATATTAACATATACAGTACATTATGACTTTACAAGACACCTTCTTAGCAAAGTGGCTTGCTGTATGCACACAACATGCTGTCTCATACAGTATTGCTTGCGCTTGTTGGGTCAAAGGGCTGCAGAACAAAGGATAGGCATTATATATGAGTGAGAGGCACTTAATGTTGTCTGGATGTATTAGGAAATTTTATATTATTATAAAACATTATAGACATTACTGACTTCAAACCAGGGGTTTAGGACCATCTAACAAGAGAGGAAACATTTTAAATGACGATTAAGCAATTAGGAGGAGTTTCAGGAGGAGCACGTACGAACGATCGCAGCTGCCACCAATCTCCTTATTACTGATAACCCCGCGAATCTCCTCTCCTCCGCCTTAAATACCACTCACCCCCTATCCTCGGCTTCTGCGTTTTTTGTCTTCCTCCACCTCCCCTTCCGCCACCCAAGCCGAAGCCTCGGGGGGCACGCGGGGACCGGGCTGGGCTCCGAGCATCTGTTAACCCTAGCCTCCTAGAGGGTTAAACCTCCTAGGGCTCGGAGGCCACCGGGCTCCATGCCTGTCCCCTGGACAGTTTGCCAAACAAGCTATTTTACCGTCGAGGTAGTGGGAACTAGTGAAAAACTATTACACTGGTTCATGAATATTAATGACATCTAGCCAGTACAACCGTGGCTTTACAAGGCCAGCTCAAATGTGAATTTTAATAATAATAATAATATGAAAACATAAAAAATTGATGTGTAAAACCCATGTGCAACTATTTTCAGAGAATTCCCAAATTAATATGTAATAAATGTAAATAATAATAAATGTTTAAAAACTAGAATCCTTGAAAATATCACATTTTCCTTAATTTAGGATCATCAGTGTAAATGTAATGAACAAAAACAACAATAATAAATAATGTAATAGTAATAATAATAATGATAATGATGATGATGTATAACCCTCAATGTAGTAGAAGTAGTGAAGCGTTAGGACACTGTGTAGGTGTTTTATTATAGTGAGAAACATCTTTTCTTTTTTAGTTTTTAAATTATAATGCACTTAATATTTTACTACTTCAGCTCAGGGCTCCAATTCTGCTTTAATAACAACAAAATTAAAAAGCACAAAAGAGCTTTTGAGATGGACCATTTTATATCTTCTCTGAGGACCAAGTGTTAAATGCCCGTTTTCATCATTCTAAATCTTGAGTAAGGGTCTAAGCAAACATTCACCAATATTAGGATATGCACAAAAGGCACTTACTGAATTTGGCAGTTATTGAAAAAGACTTTGGAGTAGTGTTGGGTCAGTGAGACTCAAAGCCAAACTATTTAATAGGAACAGCTAAACAAAACTGAAACCACCACAGGCATTGATGCAACCAAATGAACCTTTACCTCAGGATTAAAGGTTTGGTGTGTAAAACCAAAGGGTCTGTCTGTGAGTGCAAGTCCCAGGAGGAAGGAGCTCTTTAATTCGGCTGCAAGAAGGTGAATGGCATAGGTCAGCACCAAGACTCAACCTCTCCGCTTTAAATAAACCATCTTTGACATCTGCTGCCTGCCATCCATTTCCACAACCTTCACTGACAACACAGAGGGCCAACCATAAATATCAGTGACAAGAAAGCCAGCGACATATCCTGGACCAAACGGATTAAATATACAAATGTGTTTTATGGAGGTCAGCGTGCGAGAGCTTACATCTCAACTTGGATGGAACATAATTTTCCACTCAAGGTCACCCCTCCATCCCTTCTGTTCCAGAGTTACTTAAATCTGTGCCAAGTTTTTTTTTTCCCTTTTTACAAAATCAGCCTGTCTTCCTCCATAAACCAAGATGCTAAAAGAAATTCTCTCTTTCATACTGCATGACACGCAGGAAAAAAAATGTGAGTAAAGTATCTAGCTGCAGTAATAGTGCGTTTAGTAAGTGTCCTTGTCTGTGTTTGAAGAATTTAGCCTGACACTCTAAGGGTTTCATTAAGCACCGGTCTTGAGTCGAGGGACTGACATCATTGATTGTGACGAACGTGTGTAATTCAACCAAGATGTCATTTTCATCTCCTGTTTATCATGTGAATTGGCGCTGGACAGGATGCGGGGCCCTCGGCTGTGTCGTTTGCGTTTGAAAGAGATGTCACTTTTTCATTTACGCCTGTTCAAAACAAGTGAACCGTGACCATTATCTCCGCTTTGTCATGACAAGAGTGAGATGGAAGATTTCATTGATGCAGTCAATCTCTGAGAGATATGGGAAACATGTAGGTATTTTTGAGCTGATCAGAAAAGAGGTTGTAGCTTCTGTTTTAAAGAAGCTACAGTTTTAAAGAAATAGGCTGCTAATGTTTTTGATTGTTACTAGGGTTGCAAAAGACCGGAAACTTTCTATGGGAAGTAACGGGAATATATGGGAATAAACTGGAAATTATAACATTTATGAAATTGGAGGAACTAAAGAAAAAAAAAACTCTTGCAGCATAATCTTGGTTAAAACAACTAGATTTAATGCAATTTTAGTTTAATTTCTGAAAATTGCTCAATCAGATGCACACAGCATACTGCAGGGTTAATAAGGCCACACCTCCTACATGCACTCCATTTCATGCACAGAACATTTCTTACATCATGCACACAAGATATCAAATTGTCAATCTTGGTAAATATTAATGTAAATTACATTAAAAATTAAAACATCATTGTGCTGGGTGTAATATGCTGGACAACTAAATTAGGCTAAACCATTGTAAAGTTGTACAAATACACTGCCTGAACATTTAGGTGAGCGAATAATAAAATAAGTCTAAAAATGACCCTCCCCCACAAACAATCCCCTCTGATCACCTAAAAGTGCTTGCTAGCTTTAGCTTAATTATGAACACACTGTTATGATTGTAGTGCAAACTATTTTACCGCTGTTGTTCTCCTCATTATTTACCTATAGCGTATAATATAACTTATAACTTATTAATATATTTATTAAATATATTTTACATTAGTTATAAATAAAGCAACTGACATAATTGGTTACTTTTTGGGGGGAGTAACGCAATATTCTAATGCATTACTTTTAAAAGTAAGAGTCATTTGACAATGAAGACTAGCAGATAACAAAAAAATAAATAAAAAAATATGGAAACAGTTGGTTTCCTTCCACCAGGATTTCACAGTGATTTTAAAACACAAATGCTAGGTTTGATTTTGAAACTTGAAAATATATTAGTGGCAGTCTGTTTTATTATAAAAGGTGAAGCGCCACAAATCAATAAATGTTGAAATCAATAAATGTTTGGGAAAACATTGCATCCCACTGCAAAACAACTTGAGTCCAACTTAATGCAGAGTTCACACTGCACGTTTTTAGCCGTTTTTTTTCTGCAGAAAAAAAATCGGAGGCAAATTGGTGACTAGGCGTCTGTGAAATATTTGGCAATCTGTATTCAAAATTCTACTGTGTGAATGTTCTGACTGAAACTGACCAAAAGCCAATCAGAGAGCAAAATACAGGGCAGCGGGATTTTTATGAAGGGCTTGTTTTCTATAAAGCGATTAGTCATGTTGTACAAGCAGCACATTTACAGAACAGGTAGACTACATGAAGATGAAGAAGAGTTAGCGTTTTGTCTCGTAAATAATATTTTTTCTGTAAAGGACAATATATTTATTGCATTTCACAAATTTGAAGGCTTTTATACAGTATTATGTGAAGGAAACTCATAAAATGCTCAATTTGTTGGTCTCACTTTCGAGTAGGGCTTGGATTTGTGTTTATAAAAATGTTTCCAGCAGAAGTATGTCGTTAACAACAAGTAATCTTTGTTAATTAGCCTGTTTGGAGAGAACTTTTATAGACCATGGTATCATTGTGATCTTGCGTTATTTCTCACATGCGTTTGGCTGTTTGTGGAGCAGACAGAGTTGTTGAGGATTCTTTCTACTGTCACACAGACCCATGATGACTTTGAAAATCATGAAGTGTGAACTCATAAGTTTATTAATGACCATAACTGTAACTGCATTTGTAGTCAGCATCACTAGCCAGACCGATAAACAAACACGCACCTGAAGCTACTTCTTGTTTGCCAGACTAAACCATCTATAAAAAGCAGATGGCTCCCTATGCTTTTGAAACACCCTCATGGTACTTTGATACCATACGTTGATAGTTCTAAGGCAATGTTTTTTCAATGTGTTAAAACAATGAACTTCTGATTCATACATGTGAATGAGAAGTCTGCTGCAACTTGACATTAAGGTCTACTGGTCCACCTTTGATGAAAAGCAAACATCTACCACGCCTACAGTAACTCCAGCTCTATCAATGCTTTGAAAGAACTCTGTAATTTACCAATTAGCAATTAACAGAGCACTGACATTAAAGGCCCCAGAAGCTAATAATCGCCTACTTGGCCTCTTCATTCGATGACTGCCTGCCATTATGCTCACGTTGCCCATGGCAACACAAAGAGAGGAGAGCCCTGTTACACCAGCATTGACAATAGGATGGCAGAACGATGCTAAGTGGACACAACACCCAATTAGAGCACACCAAAAACCCACCCCTCAATGACAAAGATCCATACTTTCATCTGGGTCTAAAAAAGTCGTGATATGGCAGAAGTAGACACTGGGGAAAAAAAACAAACCCAGAAACTGCTAAAATTCATACCAAGCATGTAAGCATGACGCAACAGCACTGAGAATCTGTGTTCTGTATACATAAACAGTACAAATATATTCTGATGCATGCCTATATATGTGTGTTTTTTTACATGCAATTGCATTTTCCTGTCAAAAAGGAGTTCATTTACTCTCCAAGTGCCAAGAGTGTGTACCAGAGACTTCCAGTTCCTCCAGCTGTGACCTGTGGTTTACTCTAACCTGACACGTACAATAAATCTACTGTAATTCTATAAAAAAAAAAAAAAATAGCGTTCAATCTTCTCAGCAGAGACAATATTCTGCTCTGGTAGGGAATATGTTTTGTATTATAGCTTTTCATCTTAGACGAAAAGAGCCCACTGTGTACCTCTAAGAAGGGTCAAAGAGCTCTAACATTATTCCTCAAGGTCATATCAATTTATATTTATTATGTGCCGTAAAAGCTATAATATATCAAATATTTTGTCTAAAATTGTTAAATTGTGTGCGTGTATATGAAATATATATATATATATATATATATATATTATTCTTATACTTATTTTTTTATTTAAAAAATTAAGTTATATATTATTTTCATTATGAAATAATTATGCATACATATATTTAATATGCAATACATATTGGGATTTTTTTGTTTTTGTTTTGCAATTTCCTCAACTGAGAGTTTCATATGTTGCCAGTATTAGAGGCAAGATCCTCCTGATTTCTTTGTCTTTTTGGTAAATACCCATTCATGTTGCCCCCTAAAGCTCTATTGATTTAAAGACGATTGACTTGTGCCATCACTGAGACTTGATCGCATTAGGAGAAGAAATGGCACCCCCATTCACTGCCAGATATGAAGGTGAGAGTTTTGTTGTTGGAATAGATGAACGACGCCGCACAATCCAGCTGTGAAATATGAATAATTTTTGCAGGCCCTTCTATGTGCCCTGAAGGCAGGCTAGCTCACAACCGGCAGAAATCACCACGATCCTCTTTCGCTGTTCCTCTCTCCCTTTCTTTTTCCCTTCCTTCACTTGCTCACACTCTCTTTTTTGTCAGTCGTGGGTCAATAAAAATCCTGGCCTACTCATTTCCAGCAGCTCCCCAGCAGGCGCTGGGCATTAATCTGAATGCAGGTGTGTTGTTCAGCCTTGGCTCTTCTTTACCCCCTCTGTCTGGAACAGAGTCCTTAGAAGTGAGCCATCCTTAACACTGATCTAGGCTTCCAAAACATGATCTCCATATTTGTAACTTCCCGAAAAAACACTAACAGCTCAGTTTGTACGGTAAGTTTTATCAGTTAGAGTCTGTATATATTGCTGTTTGTGTAAGCTGCTAATTTGCATATCCAAATGATATCTGACAAATAATAGACATAAATGTTACAAACATGACCTCTACCTCTACAAAGTGTCCTCTACCAGTGTCACTTCTTTTCACCGAGTCAGTTTGTTAATGAAGATGTATAGTCGAATGAAGTGTATATTCGAAAATTTGCTTTAATGATTTCGTAGATGATTATTTTATTTTGCATTTTTTATTAAAATTTAATCTTTATTTTATTAGAAGGTAGAGTGAATGTATATTTAAACAAATTTAATTTATTATTTTTCATATGTGAAGGATCTAATCTTAGAGCCTGACATCATATCCTGTATCACACATCAAAACACGTTGTCAATTAAAAAAAAACAACAACATTGCCTCATCCTACATATTTTCGGTATATGTATTTTCCAGTATTCTGTTTACATGTTACATGTACTGTCTATGGTGAAATCATTAAAGTACGCATAATTAAATGCAACTGATGTCAAGTGAACCTAACCTTTTAATAAACTTGTGTTAATTTTTTTATTCTGTACTTAAGTGTTTAAATACATGTATTGCTAACATAAAATAAAGTGCAACCATATTTCTCTTTGAGCAGCTTGTTTCTATGAGAAATGTGCCATATTTCTGAAAAACAAACTGTTGAATTCAGAGTACATTTCTAAAAAAAGCAAATCAATTCACCACTAATACTTTTTCATATTATTTTCACGTCTTCGACTATGACCTATTCTACCCTTTACAAATGCTCCATTTCTGTAGCAGCCAGTTTAGTCAATCAATCTCAGCCCATCTGGGTGATTTTATTGACATAGTTTGATCAAAGCATAATCAATAAGTGACGCTAGTTTCATGGTTGTCTTACTGGTCACACACACGTGTGGTGTGTGTGACCAGTCAGACAACCATAAAACTAACGTCACTTATTGATTAAACACCTTAATCAACATGATCTAGAAGCCCCACGGCGGTCTGATCAGCCCGAATGAGGCTCCTACGCTTTTATAGATTAGCACCTGTGGAACAGACATGCTCTCTCTCCACACAATGTCTTAAGTGCTTCTGGGAAGTAAATCACAGTTCTGCTTTGTAGAGGTGACCGATTAGTCACACACATATATTTATATGAGCAGGAAACATATTGGAGCTCCGAGTTTTGCCTGTAAATTATTGCCGGTTGTATATTGACAGCTGTGATGGAAGAGGTCAGAAGTCATGGTTTGTGCACGGCTGTTTTGGGGAATTCCGCCTGGTTTTTCCAACCAAAATTAAAAAGCTTCCCATACCCACATGCAGAGGTGTATATACAAAAGATTGGCACCATTTCAAAGGAAATCTTTTGAAATTACATAAAACACTGTTGAAATTGATTCAAATTATTGTATATACTCTCTGTGTTATAATAAAGACAAA
>JAUMHR010000060.1:7279573-7292813 GCA_032361145.1 Enteromius fasciolatus | reverse complement strand
CTCGTCTAGCCTCTGAAGGAAGTGACTTGGAAGGACCAGTCCTGCCAAGGACGTATCCTTGACATTGAGAAACACCCCAATTCCAAGCGTTTCTCTGTGTTTTTCCCCTCTGTGTTTGATCAGTGTTTTCTTCTTGTTTCCTGTATGTTAGCCGCCTGCCTTTTTGACCCATTGCCTGTGTACCTCGACTTTGCCTCACCTACCTAATCCTGTTTGGTGCTGTTTTGACCTTGTTTTGCCGACTACGAATAAACTCTCAGCATATGTATCCGCATGCCTCCGTTTCTATTGTTACAACCATATACATTGGCAGTAGCAAGTACTTGCTTGCAGCAGCAATAATTTACAACTAGAGCAATAACCAACAGCAACTCAGCAGCAGATTTATTCTGCCAAGACCAAACACATTAACACTTTCATATCCATCACCATTCTAAAACTGTCAGAGAGTTGTCATGATTGTGACATATTTTTAGAATATCAGCTTTATTTTATTAAGAAAAATGTTTAAAACTGTTTGAGGGAACTTTTATATCCTGTCAAAGTTGTGTTTCAGACCATCTGAGTAGTTTATTCACAGCGGGGCTGCAGCTAACTCCTCTCAGTTAGCATGGCACGCAAGGCTAGCTTTTGTTGTTGTAACTCAGTGGTTCATTTAAGTTCACTCCACCCTTTTTCAAAAAAGATGAAAGGGAAAGGTCTTCTTGGGAACTTTTTAATATTTACACCACATAATGTCTAGGTTTCAAAATGCAGTTTTTTAATACCGGCATAAATGGTAGAAAAAATTGCACCATTTTTATGCGTAGCCTTTCATCGTCAAGGTTACAGTAACCCAGAATGCCTTGCCGGTCCACATGAGAGTTCATTCTAGATTTACAGCTTTCATTCTCTGACAAGGCATTCACCTGAGAGACGAATGACCAAGTTAACCAGATATGGAAATGATTGCTCAACAAACCCTAACCAGAGACAGCTGGCCCTCTAATTCAGCTAGCCTGACCTTTTCATCAAACCCTCTGTGCAGGGTATTAAAAAGATCTGAAGGGGACAAAGCTATTGAAGCTTAAAAGGCAGGTGAGGCTGAGCTGAATGTGAATGAAACATTCTGCCTTACAACCAACGAAAGGCAGTTGAAACCTATTGTGTAAACCAATCATCTGACCTTGAGACAGAAATAATGAATGTTTGAAATAAAATTGCTCACTTAAATGTAATATAACCTAATATTTCTGTTTGAACTTTTTTATCGAATAAATGCAGTTCTTTCAAAAACATACTTTAGATATATGAAATAAAACATTTAACAAATAAATAAAATTGTCCCATAAATGTGGCTGCATGGTTTGTGCGCTAAATGTTTATTTTCCGTTACAATAATTAGTAATTAGCTAAAATAGCTAGATCTTTTATTATTTTAAATGTTACGTAACTAAAACCAAACCGCAGTGTTGTAAAATACTTCTTTTTTTTTTCACTTAAAAAACTTTTTTACTTCCATGCAGCACACAGTTTCTTTACAAGTCATTGAATCTGCTCTCCTTGTTTTGTGTTTACAAGCCTGTAAATAACCGCGAACAGACCATTCTCCGGCAGAAGTCATGTGTGCTTGTCATAAAATAAATAAATAAATATAAATTTGCTGGATCCCAGCCAGACCACTGAGGTCATGCAGGAGAATAAAGTAAGTTTGATGCCCCACCTGCCTGGACCCTAGAGAAGAATGTATCTCGGTGATAATGCATAAAAATGTGGAAGAAATGTCAAGTCCACAAAGCTGTAGGAAACGAGAAGAAAAAACAGTATTAATATTCCATTGCAGTGCGGGAAAAGGTAAGGAGAAGAGAAGTGTGGGAACGAGCCGGTGTGAGACAAGCACTAGAGAATGAAAGAGACAAATAAGAGAAAGCCAATATGAGAGTGAATGGGGAATGAAGGCAAAACTAAATATAGAGTACGTGTGTGCGAGGGAGAGAGAAAGAGATTAGGAGAGGAGAGAGAAGGTGTCATGTTCACAGCCGCAGCGGGGTGTGACATCCATGCCACTGTTCTGTGATAATGGCGTCGACGGCCGAATTCGAGGATCCGACGATTTTGCTTTCTCTTTCTGTTCAGCCTCGCCTCCGGTTTGCCCACCTTTATCTTATGAGACCTTTTTTTTTATACTTCAGAGTATTATTTTTTATCTGTGTTTGTTTTTGTTGTTCTCATTTATTGAAATCTCTGTTGCTTTGAGGCCTCTGCAGTGTTCAGCCATAGACGATTTGGCAAATGAATAAAACATGTCACATAGCGTCTGCCTGTTTCTCTGTTATTTGTGAATCCGTGTTTTGTGTGTGCGTTCGCTATATTTACAGTTTGTGCTATGGTTTTGATTTTATGTGAACATGAGCCTGAGGGTGAAGACATTGAGCTGTAGCATTGTCTATTCAGTCAGGAATCTATCCAGGTCTGTATTAATTCATAGGAACAAAACGGAGCAATTACTTCAATAGAACTCGCCTGAAACGCAATGAAATCTGGTCACTCTCTGCTGAGACTGTAACGTAACACTGCAGATTAAACATTCATCTTTGTGGAATGCCCTAAACAAACAGCTCACTGAAAAGTGTGGTTTATTTAACAACAATGCTTCTGCTCCCGAGAGACAAAACTACTTATTTTAGCAGTAGAGAAAGTGCTTTTACTATTGATACTTTTATACAGCAAGGATGTGTTAAATTGGTCAAAAGTAACATTTAATAATGTTATAATTTATAATGTTGTTCAGTTATAGGTTCTTGGATGGAGCATTGCCACACTTCAATGACTACATTTCTTTCATTGTAAGCCAAAATTTTCAGTCTTTGATCACTTGCATGTTCATTAGTGGATAATTAATTGCTTTGAATGCCATTTTTCTCCAACAATGCTCTGACAGTATGGGACAAATTAGATTGCAGTCCTGAGAACATAGAGGGAAAGAAGTACAGTTTTAAATGCTATACAATGTTGATAAAATGCTCAATCATTAGTGTTGCCATCACATGATTGTGCTATCAAAAATGTCTTCAAGCTCTGAAGAATAAACAGTGTACAGTACAAAATGATTTCATAAAAGCCACAACAGAAGGACTTGCTTGGTTTAGTTTGGTTCCATTTAAATTTAACTTAACCAGAAGAATATCAAAACGTGTAATGGCTGCTGATACAAAATATACAGACAAATGCTGTCCAATTGTTACTAATATTACACAATCTGACAAGTAACAATGAAAAAAAAATGTTTAGATTTAAAAATAGAAACATGCACTAAAAGTCAAAAAAGGGATAGTTCTGTCGTTATTTACTGACCATTTCACGCCAAACTAGTTTTTTTCTTCTGCGAAACACAAAGAATGTTGAAAACCATTGTATGGAGAGAAAAAAAAACAAAAAACGACACTTTCTGTTCCACAGCAAAACAAAAAAGCTTCATAATAAATAATGACAACTGTCATTTTTTGGGGCACTGTCCCTTTAAGAAAATAAACGGGGTCAATTTCAAAGCATGATGGGAGTAACCAGGGCAGGACTTTGATGTTAGCCATCCACTGGAAAGCAGATGATTGCTGCTGCTCTGTCAGAAACCACAGCGACAGGAAGTTCAAGATCAGACATTAGCCCTCCAAACTTTCAAAACCAATTAGGAGTGTGAGGCTTCAGACAAATCCGCTCAAAAGCTCATCTGGATCTACTGAGAGCTCAGGAGGATGTGTGTTTAGCTCGCTATAAGCAGCCAAATCACTTCCACTGTCTTTCTGTTTTAATAAACAAACCGGTTGTCTTGTATAATCTGTGAACGAATTAGCAGAGTGAAGGACAAATCCAATTACCTTAGCCATTTACTGCTAATGCCCACGTGGTGCTAAGTGGTTCCCTGTCAGTATGTATTTACAACCAGCTATTTGAGAGAAGTTTGAATGATTATTAAAACAGAGAGAACAAACTTTCCTTCATGCCTGTTAAGAGATAAATGTCAACATAAAATTATCGTACTGCATTATTCATTTGGCCTTCATTTATGTCGTCATCTCATTTATTGTCTTGAGACCACATGCCTGGATATTGGCTTACGTTGTACCTGAAGAGATGTCCTTGACCAACTACAGATTTGTTTTGTCTCCACCCACATTGAAATCTCATTGGTCAGCAGTATGCTACCTGTGATTTAACTGTGATAAAACCTCAAATATATGTGACTTTCATTGTGTCACATCGCACAGCAGTTTCTTAGTCAGTTTTAACAGGAAAACAGCTTGGTGCTGGAAACTTGTCTCATCCTGTCTGGTTAGCAAAGATGTAAAGCTGCATTCATTCTAATATAAACAAAATATTTAGCTTGAAAATGCCATTGTAGCAAATACCCTGGAACAGGGCCGAAACTTCTTGCACGGATATTCTCAGGAGAACTAATCAAAAGAAGGTAAATGCACAATGCATTTCCAACCATAAAGATGGTGAAAATATAGTTTTTACATGCCTTTAATACATCTTCTCCCGCCTTATTTCTTTCTTTCTTTCTCTCTTGCTCTCTCTCTCTCTTATAATCTGTCTTGTCACTTCTCCCCTGCTCACAGATCCTGCCGGATGAGGAGGTGTGGACTATTGCACTCCCATTAAAAATGATCATTCCGCGGTGTTCTCAGCGAAACACACACAAGCACAAGCCTGACAAGACCATCACCAGGCAAACGCTGGCAATATTCCCATTTTAGGCCCATAAAAGAGCCCTGTAATGGGCACAGTTTCATTACAGCTGTTGCCGAGGAGAGAGAGGAGGTAAAAAAAAAAAATAAAATAATAATAATATGACCTTGGGCTGTCAGGACAATTTCAACCTTAGCAACCTTAGTCCCTTAGCAACCCAAACATAAGTGGGTACCACAGGACTGAAATTTTACTTCATTTCTGAGAAGGGAAGGGAAGGAATAAAATGAGAGGAGCTAAAAAAAAGTACTATACATACAGTATGAAAATATATTCAGATATGCTGTATAAAATACTGGGAACTTCATTAAAATTAAAATTTAATGAATGATATTTAAATGTATTCTTTCAATTATTTAAATACATTTATTTTAATGTATTTACAAAATAAGTGTTAGAAAGAAAAAGAACAGTGTGTAAAGACGAAAATGTACAGACATATATTATATTATATTATTTTATATTATATTGTAAATGAAAGACTGATAACTTCATTAACATGTAAATTTAATTAATGAAAATGAAATGTGCCCATTTAAATTATTTATACTAATTTTTTTAAATATTTATAAAAATGATAATCTATGGACAGAGCACAGACTAAATGTGCAGAATAAAATTATTATTTATTATTAAAAATAATATATTTGAACGCAATAATAATGAATTGCATTTTAAATGCACATATGATGCAAATTGTTATTAAGTCTTATAAAATATAATTCTGGAAAAAGTGAAGTCACTATGGAACCAATTTGCAAACAATTTAATATCTATATATTATGTATGTATGTATATTCAACTAAGACCCGGATCACCTGAGCTGTAAATGTCACGTGGTGAATTACATCATGCTTGGTGACACCACAAGAGTCCAAAGGCTGCAGACATGAACAACTAAAATATTGTGCAGTTACAAAATCTACCAACAAAACTGAACACTAACTTTCTAAAAACAGTCCAACTAAATTAAAAGTTTGGGATCCTTTCACTGTTCTTGATTTCTGGTTTGGTTGGAGAGCTGAGTGGCGTTTGGACTGAAGTCTGATCACTTGTGCTCTATAATGTGGGATTATCTCTACATATGTACCTTGGTGGCCATATGCTGAACATCTGGAAGCTCATACCATAGCACAGCACTATGGTCTGACAGAAAACCAATCAGAAATGGCAGACAGATGTTTTTCATTTCATCAATGAGAACTCATCTGAGCATACATACAGCTGTTGTATCTGAAGAACAAACTTTAGTACAAACATATGTTTACTTGGGTGAGGAAGACAAACTACTTTTAATACTACTTACTGAAGTCTGTGTATGTCAAAAACATGGTCATCATTTGCTCACTCTCATGAAGGAAATCTATAGCACATGAGTCATATGTACTATGAAATGCTATAATTGTGCTTTTACGCTCTATTTTAAGCTTGAAAGTGTATTATTTATACGCAAAAGAAACACAGTCATACACTACAGATTGGAACAACATGAAGTCGAGTGAGTGATGACAGATTTTTAATTGTGTTGTTTTTTTAGAGATATTTGCCTGAAATAATTATGAGTGCCTTGGGAGACAATGTCAAGATATACCACAAAGTGAAGTCATATTCATCTGAAGGCTATAGTTAAAGTGAGAGAGAAGCTCAGTTTCTCTGTAAAACACAGGGGAAATGTCTCGAACACATGTTAATGGATACTGGCATATCTTTGAACTTGTGATCTCTCTCCCACATGCTGAGAACAAAAAAAAAAAAAAGAAAAGAAAGGAAATGATCTATATGAGATCCCCTGACCTTACAGTGGGGCATGTTGTCACAATGGATCCTGTCATACCATTAAATCACAGCCCAGACTGATTGGAAATGTGTATCTCTAAATAAATTTTTGCCACACCCTAATAGTTTTTAATTTGTTAATACAAGCCCTTATTCTTGTGATTTTATTACGCTGCTTGAGGTACTTATTGTCATTGTTAAAAGGTTAGTTCACTCAAAAATGAAAATTCTGTCATTAATTACTCACCCTTGTGTCATTCCAAACCCATTAAAGCACTAATTAAGATATTTTGATGATATCAGAGAGCCATCTGACCCCTCCGTAAACAGCAATACAACTGAAATGATCCCAGATCCAGAAACGTAGTAAAACTGAAGTTGAGCCACTGATGTCACATGTGTTTTTATTACATCATAACATCATATTATGCGTGCAATTGTGTGAAATTAGATTTAATTTTCTTCAGGATCAGGTTTGCAACACACAGACTGCACTTATCGGATGGCTTTGACCTCTGCTCTTGTGTGTGGTTCACGCATACGTGTCGAAGCGAGTAGGATTATCAATCTTCCAAGGCTATTCGACGGCCAATCCATCTTCATACACATGGTCATCTGTCCATCCATCTATCCTTCCTTTCAATTACCTCTTCCTGGGATTGGATGGCTGAAATCTCCAGATTCATTACTGATTCTAGCTGCATGTCCATCCTGTCTTCCACATCTTTTTCTTTGGCAGTTGACCTCCACCATCTACCCCAGACCCCTGATTTGTTATATCGACATGTGCTCATTATAAACCCCAACTATGGAAAAGTCCACACTATGTAAAAAGGTTCCTTCTATTTTCTAAGCAAAACCTCTAAAAAGTGCTGTGAAAACAAGTCTGAATGTTTATTCTGTTGTTTTGTTCTGACCCTCAGATCGGATTTGAATTTCTCATCATGTGGTGCGGTACAACTGTTGACAGCTTCTCACTCTCTCCGGCATGGCACATATTTCATTCTGAGTGTCGTTTTTTGCACTTTCTCCACTTTCAAAGCATCTCTCACTTAAAGGAAGCTGTAGGTTTTGGCAGGCGTATTGCTTCAACACGGGTTCTTTAGAAGAGAGGAGTGAAGGCGATCAAGAGATCACTCTAAGCCTCTCCTGTAGATGTAAAAGGAACAAAGTGTGTACCTCTCAGGAAAAGCAAAGAGACTGATCATAAGTCAGCTAGATTTTACCATTGTGATATCCGCTGTGTTACCACCAACTCGCCTCAATGAAAAAACCTTGTACTGCACTTCCAAACTCTGAAGAATCCGAGGACAGCAACACAGAAAGTTGTGTCAGAGATTTGTTTCTTTTCAAATAGTTTTCTAAGCTTTGTGCGAGTTTGGCAAAAACAGTTCAAGTCACACAATTTTTCATAAACAAGATGTTTTGGCTATTCTTGGCAAAACTGCCGCTCTCTAGACGCATTCTTGTGTTTAACAAAAGTTAGAGAGTGTAGTGAAATGGAACGCATCTTGAGATGATTCATTTTTAGCTTGATTTAGCATCTTTAAAAATGCAGTGCTTGTGGCTCTACACGCTACAGCGGATAAAACACATGTAACAGCTTACATTTTAAAAAATAAAATAAGGTTGTTCTAACTTCTCTTGGTGACTGAGAACGTTTGTCAATTGTCAGTTGTTTGTATTTTATTTTATAATCTTTATTCTGATTTTAGAAATAAACATGGCATCTGTGCAATTATATCTATGACTTAAAATCTTGTGAATTGCACTGAAAATAAATTATATTCTTAAACACCTTAAGTTGCTTCACTGTGTGAATTATTGTTTTTTATTTTTGACTGCTTTTCAAAAATAAAATATCTAAAACACCTTGAACATTTTTACTTTGAAGCAACACAACACAAGATATTAAGATGTTTTAATAAACTGTCTTTAATATAAAGATACAAGTTCTTACTGAAATGGTAAATTTCCCTCCAACTTATTTTTAACTAATTTTTTGAACAATTGCCACAGCAAGACAAAATATACTTGTTTAAGTCTTAAGCATATGAAGCGTTGCTTCTCATATAAATATATCTTGTTTCAAGTAAAGTAAACTGCAAAAGCAGACCAAAAAACTATAATAATTGTTTGGTGCCTAAGACAAACACAATGAGAAAACTTGCTACATTTGGGAACAGAGCTTACGAATGAGGTCTGCAAGAGGATTTAACAGTTCACTTGGCTGTTTTCAAACTCATCAATGTGTATTCATGTCTAAAATCATATCAGTGTGTGTGTATTTGTGCCTGTGTGTGTACTGTTGTAATTGATTGCTTTGTCTCTCCCTTTGTATCTCTTGTCCAAATTGTCTGGTAAAGTTCACTGGAACGACACCAGATATCACTCTGGCCCCTTGCTCGTTTTCCCCTCTGATTGGCCCACGGTCCAGACAGACAATAACACAGGGATTGTCTTCACCTGATGATAGAGAAGCGGTTTAGTCTAAGTCAGCTTTGTTACGTTCTGATTCCTAGCAGCACTGCCCTTAAGGAAGGAACTGATTTTCTTCGCATGAGCGGAAGCAATATTGGGTCTGTTGGTATGATTGACTGATGTGGTTTGACAGTCTGTGATCCAATTTGTTGTCAGTTTGTTTCCTTTTTTTCTTGCACGTGGATCAGAAAGACCAAGAATGTAAGCAGAACCAATCTGTCTTCCAACACAAATCTGATTCTTCTACATCTGTTCATCAGAATGACCCCCTGCGGATGCCATTTCAAATCTTCTTCTAACAAAAATCAATTAGGATCTTTGGCAGACGCGTACATCTGTAACAAGTTTCACAAATATGTGCTATTAGAGAAACGCATTGCATTTGTATCACTATTACATTCATCTTTTTTCTGAGCATGCAATAGCACGACCCGGTTCCGAATGTACTAGGCAACATTGATTCTTTCGATTGACTCACTCAAACATCACCTTCTCTCAGCATTCACAATACATATTATGTGCCGTACTATTGTGCTCTTTCTCTCGCAGTCAGTTTGCTGTCAGTACAGATTCAGTGGACGGGCGTACCAGCTGCTCACCAGGCTGTTGCTCAGATTGTTGGGGAGGAGAGAGAGAGAGAGACGGACGTCAGTTCTCTGTGTTTCACCAGTTTGCTAATTGTTCCAAATGCTTTCTGTCACCTAATTATGCTTCTATCAAAGTAATGAATTCTCTCTTTATTCTTTTAATGCCATGCCATGATTAGAAAAGTCAGGAAATGAACAAAGACTATTATACAAAAGAGTAAAACCTCTCAAACTGGAAGAGGTGTCTTGTGTAAAGATGAAACCCATTGTTGACTGATTGCGAGGTAAAAGGATGTGGACTGCAGTTTTAGCACTTAGTAGGAAACACATTAGCTATTATGTGCAAATATAAAAAAGAGACCCTTTATAATCCACTTTTTTTCAGAAAATGCATACTAACAATGTTATCACATAATAATAACAATGCAACTACTATGTAATTACTTTCACAAAACAACGTCTTAGTTAAAAAAAGAAACCAACATACCATACCCTCTGATAAAAAAAATGTCAAAAGCCATTTACCAAACCAGAGGTGTACAGTGTAACAACAAACTTTTATTTTAAGTAAAAAAAAAAAAAAATGTATGTAAACAAAATATTTAAATGTATACGGTATAAATATTTATCATTCACAATGTAGGAGTTTAAAATTTAAAAAGTTCAATTTTCCTGTGGTGGAAATTAATCAGATTTTTACTTACAAGGTCCAACTAATGCATTCTATACAGATAATATGATTTTTGATTAGATGAAAGCTATATCTAAGATACTGCAAAGATTCAATGGCAAATGTGTGAATGGCTGTGTATTCATTCTTGTTGCTGTGTAAAAATGTGTAAATGGTAAACCTTAGATACAAAACTGCTGATAATCTTCTGAGCAATGCATGTGTCATCAACTTCTTTCTTTCTTTCTTTCTTTCTTTCTTTCTTTCTTTCTTTCTTTCTTTCTTTCACCCCTCTCCTCCATGTGTTGACACTCAACTTGTATTAATTTGCTCTCAACTGTGTTTTGATAGACACAGTGGGTGTTTCCTGTAATGAATAATAATCACTTCAGAACAAGATCTCACCTCCACATGCACACAGCTGATGAGATATCCTTTTTCCCCCCACTGGCAACATGTGGCAATGTATGCTTGTAATAATGTTTTGTGGCAAGACAATTGAAACAACACCTCATTGCTTACAAAATAATTACTCACTAATTTTTATAAAAAAGCATTTATACTTTAAGTGCAAATATATATCATTCATTATAAACCTGTAAACAGGAAATTGTGTTTTTACTCTATCATTACATTTAAGATTTCTGGCACATATGCGTTACTGAAAATAGCTCATTCAATTGAGTGGGCAGCTGGTGGTTTATGGTGTCGTACCTGACTGTGACCATTGATGACAAGGTGTGGGCATGTCCACTGGTATAACAAAGTTGAGAAATATTAACTTTATTATATATTATTATATTTAATATTATTTTTTTGCAAATGAGGAGAGACTTCATAAGCCATAACCAATGGAAACAAAGTCTGTATCAAGTGCAAGTTCAGTTGTCAGACATGACTAGAACTTCAAATGACACTATTGTCAGGCGAATCTAAAAGAAGAGCTTTTTTAGTACAAACAGGGGTAAAAAGTACGTCTACAGTTAAATATACAGCTGAATTTTGAATGTTGTTGGCCTGTTTTTCTGCATGGCTTTCTATAAAATACTGTACCAACAGATACAAAATCTAAACCTGACTGCCTTTGTTAGAAATCTTCATATATTATTGTTGACACTTGTATACTCTTTGAATATAACATATACAGAAAATATTTTTCCTAAAACATTTCTTAAAATTTTAATTGCAGTTGTTTAGTACACCTACTGAAATTCTAGCAAATATTTGCTAATAAAAGAATTATTATTTCTGAAACACTGGCAGCACACAAGGTTTTAGATGGCAGTATAATATAGTAATGCTATTCAAGATGTGCAAGAAGAGTCTGAATATTGCTGGCAAACAATTATGCTGTGATGTCCAGCTGTTTGGCTTAAGGCAACATAGTCAGTCATTGTGGAACAGTCAAGGTTTAAGTATCTCATGATGCATTTGAGTCAGCCACCATTATCGCAGTGGTCTTGAATGAATATTTCAACAGATCAAAAAATGCATTAGCTCCCTTATTAAACGATTTGTTTTATTAATTGCGAGGAATGAAATCAGTCTGTTCACCAGGGAGGCAGGGTGAAGCCAGAGGCCTGTTTGGTATGCGGAGAGATGGCACTATCCCAAGGTCAGATATTGTGTGCAGGGTCCAGGCTGCTTTGAGAGAGGTGAGAAGAGGTCAAACCGGCCTTTCATTGCTTTGCCGCTGGGTCTGGATGCATAAGAGGGTGAAAAAGAGGAAAACAGAGAGGAAAAAAGAGGTGCTGGATGATGTGCATTTTTAACTCTGTCTTGTGGGACTCAAGTGACCAGCCATGCATTAAAACACACTTAAGCTTCCAGTACACACATCCATTCATGTGCTATCCATCCATCAATCCGTTCCTCTCTTCATCACCTCATCATCCCTCCATTACTCGGCTCCTGCCTCACGGGTCTTTCCCCAGCGGACTGCACCGTTCCAGCCTGTGGCGCAAACATCAGCCATTACGGAGCGTGTAATGTTGGGATTACACCGCTGTGCTTGGTGTTGAGTGCTCCCACACGGCAGCTCCTCTCCACAGACGGAACTTCATCACTCCTGCCTTCTCCACTCGGGCTGCTCCTTTATGGAAGCCAAATCACATTTGCGGGGCTTCAATAATTGATTACACGCGGACATATGATTTGCCTCCTTTTGACTTAGTCTTGTAAATGAGGACCTGGCAACCAAACACAGAGGAGGGGATGTACTAATGTGCCAAGTAGGCAGAGCAGGGAGTGCGTCTCATTTCTGTCTGTCCCTCTGGCAGTTGCATTAAACAGAGCTTCCTCTTTATCCTTTATTAGACATTAACAATTCCACTATTGTTAATGAAGGGAAATCTTTCCTCCCTGGGTCTCTGTGGATGCTAATAGCTACGTAAAAGGGAGGGGGAGCTGTCATTGCTGTTTCTTCTTTAATTAGTTCAAGACAAAAGATGTCACAATGTCACAAAGACGGAAGCTCAGCGAGGGAACGAATGGAAATTCGAAATGTACTTGACGTGAGATGAGGTTTAAATAATGAAAGTCACAGCCATTTTCATTAAGCTTTGCTTGTGCAACATGATAACGTAATGAAGTTATATGGCATCTTCCACATGCACAAATAGCAAACAAACGTTTCTTTTTTTTCTTAATTTTTAAATAAATCTGCAGGTTCTACCGACCGAGTGTAGACACATTGAGTGCCACGGCTGTTGAATAAAAGAAAAAGAAAAAAAACAAGCAAAAAAAACAATACAACTCAACATATATTTGTGTGTTTAATTAAAATAAATAAATATAAAATAAAGCAGATATTTAGAAATGTATGTGATTAAATTGGGCAGTTGATAAAATAATATAAAATCATAAGGCAGATTAATAAAGTCTGTTAAGGCAGGGAGAAAAAAAATTAAAAACAAATAAATAAAGTTCCTTTTCAGGAACTCGAGCTGCGTCGACGAGACGCTATGGGAACGCCCTCAGCGTGACGGCTCTGAATAGT
>JAUMHR010000060.1:7258380-7279473 GCA_032361145.1 Enteromius fasciolatus | reverse complement strand
AATGACAGCTTCACACAAGGAACTCAAATTTAAACAGCCTGCCAAAAACAACACCAGTCAGTGTAACGTGCAATGTACATGTTAAGGTGAATTCTCAGTCCTTTACACTCTATTCTGACTACCTGCTCACAAAACTCATATTTAGTATTCAAAAGATAAAGAGAGAAGGAGAGAAGGTGGACTCCAGCCAACTGTTCTGATGTGTATTCTCCTCACAGGAAGTTGACCTTGAGGTGAAGCTGTTACTGCCACACGCATCACACAGCATTACAATGGCCACCAGCCCACATCATTCCCCTGTCCTATCAGCTTACGCCTGCATGCTCACACACACACACACACACACATTATGATATTTGTGGTTTATGGGGACTCTCCATAGGCGTAATAGTGTTTATACTGTACAAACTGTATGTGCTGTTGCCCTACACCAGGGGTGCCCAACCCTGCTTCCGGCAATCGACTGTCCTGCAAAGTTTAGCTCCAACTCTAATCAAACACACATGCATTTACTTTTCAAGCGATCCTAAAAAACCTAATTAGTTACTTCAGGTGTGTTTGATTAAAGTTGGAGACTTTGCGGGACAGTCAAATGCCAGGAGCAGGATTGGACACCCCTGCCCTACACTGACCTACACCTAAATCTACCCTTTACAGGAAACTATGCGCATTTTTAGATTTTCAAAAAAAAAACAAACACAATTAAGTATGGGTTTTTTTTTAAGCCTTTTGAATTATGGGGGCATTGGCAGTGTCCTCATAAACCACCTTCAAATTGTAATATCTCTGTCATACCCACATCATTAAACTAATTTGTGTCCTCATAAACCACAAAAACCAACAGGGAATATTTCTCATGTTTGCCATTGTTTTTAAAGTTTGTCTGTGTGTGTGTGTGCGTGTGTATACTACTTATACATGCATACTGTATACATACAGATATTTACAATCTCCTATTGTCCTTACCTTATTCACAACATTCAGTGTGATATTTTGTTCGCGCTTCTATGCACATAGATCCTTTTGGTGTTTGGTGCCCATTGACTTTCATTATATGAGTTAAAAATCTTAGTTTGTGTTCTACTGAAGTAACAAAGTCACCTACCTCTTGGATCCCTTGGGGGTAAGCAGATTAACATCATTTTTTTATTTTTGGGTGAACTATCCCTTTAATCCATGTTTCATTCCAAACTTTAAAGTGAATCAAATAACAATGGCCTGCTTTGTTCTAAATCACTGCATTGTTGTGGATATCAAACACATGACCAATTTGTACATATTTGTACGACGTTCCAAATTCGGGCTAATTCGTACAACCTCACTCGTACAATTTTGTGATGGGTATGTTCATACGAATTGGCAACTCATTAAATTTTGCAAAACTCATATGAATGAGGTCGTATGAATTTGTACAAATTACACCCTCGTAAAAATATGTATGGATTTCGGTGAGATCGGGTTGGGACATCATGTTATCATATAAGGACTTTATTCATTTCTTACTGTGCTTTTTCATTTTTGTTGTAATAGCACTGTACCTGTGTGAAAACCAAGGCACAAAACGAGCCCGGCTGAAATATAAAATGGTAAGTAAGTAGTTGTGACCATTTTAAGGCTTTCTTGACTAAATTGCGGTGACACACTGACACTCCAGCTGAGAGCAACTCAACCTCAAGCCAAGTGAATTGCAATACAGCCCTTATATTCTTATCATTAAATATAGAAGGAATTAATGGAGCTGGTGGAAAAGAGAGTGAGAGAGAGAGACACACAAGGAACAAGAGCAACGACTGGAAAAAGTTCAGATGCAAAATGTCATAAATCTTTTGTAATTTTGAGCTTCCCCTCAATTCCATTAGTGGGGTAGTTTGACGAATATTCTCTGACACATCAACGACAGAAAAAGAAAATGAGGGCTGAAAAACCAGACAGGTAATGTGACTTGGCTTGCCCTAATTATGTATGAAGACAGCTAAGACCCAGAGTTAAGTGGAAGAGAGAGAGAGATTGGAAAGTGTGTGTGAGAGGAATGAAGAGGTAGCAACAGCTTGTTCCTTTAAAATGCTCAAGATTACAATTGCTAATTTATTGTGAAAACCACTCAATCAGCTTGGCAGGCTATGGCTTTGCATAAGAACTCGTGAACATGCACGCAAATGCTGCCATGTTAAACTTCACATTGCATAAATTCATCATCTGACTGGCTGAGATCATTCTGAGAAGGTGGAGATGGAGCATGTGACTCAGAGAAAGAATTATGCTGAAAGAGTAACGTCAGAGTTTCTGAAGATGCCGACTTGAGGAATATGCACATGCACAGCTGCATATATTCAACAAAGCTTGACATTACAATGCAAACATTTCAATTCAGTTATCATTAAACTCTTTTTTTTCTGTCTGAGTAGTTAAATGTTGATTTCTGGTTTAAAGAATATTGTGTTTTAATGTCAGAATAACAATAATTTATAAAATAAAAGACCTGCTCTCAGTAACACCTCGACTAGCCATTTTCACATGGCATGTACTGTAACCTGGTTAGAGAAAGGTTCACTTCCACTGTCGGTTGAAGTATATGAGAATTACTCGTCAGAGGCGGAAATATCATTCATAGTCGCACTGATGCACTCTCTTGAGATCCAGGCAACAGACGGCAGCCAGTCAGTGTGACAAATCGCTGAAATAAAGGTGTGATTTAAATGCTTAAAAAATATGCTGCATGAACACAGATGTGCTAAAACAATAAAATGCAGGAAGAGTGAGAACTGTTGGGTTTCCAAGACGAAGAAATGAATGCAATTTTAGAGACAAAGATTGTTTTCTAAGCAACTATAATGTTATTTCAGTTATTGTTCAGTTTGCAGATCAGTGTGGCTCCTTTTATCATTTCATTCTCTAATTTATAAAAAGCTGAAACCATCATTTCAGCTAGAATAGTACTTGCTCACTCTATTAAACACATCAATTTCTCAACCAATGTTTTTGCAACCATACCGTAGTCATATGAAGAGGCACTATATGTAAATGTGCAGCTCCACTTGCCATCAATATGATTTACTCTCTTTCAATTCTGAAAGCACTTTAGCTTGATTTTGTAAATGATTTCATCAAATATTTAACTGTGCTGTGTTTGAATTTCAGTCTCATGTTCACCTATTCAATGCTGTAATGATTCCTCTGCTACAACCTGCTGAATAATTATATTAATCACGCCCTGATTTTGCCAAGTCCTTTTAGTCCTGAGACCAATATCTTTTATGATGACCCTGGGACAACAACTGCTTCACCCAATCAAAAATCATGATGTCATCATCATGTGCCCCCTACAGAGTCCTCAGATCATCACTGATTTATTGTTACATATGAATAAGATGACTTCAAGTTATCACTGATTTATTCTGTTACATATGAATGAGATGACCTCATGTTATCGCTGATTTATCCTGTTACATATGAATGATGACCTCAGAGTAGATCTATCCGTAAACAAACTCTGTTACTTTTGTATTTAAAGAGCAAGAAGTGATCAAGAGCAAACAATGGAAGGTATGATTTTACTTCATTTAATGTAACTATGTTTAATTTCCATGGTGTATACCTTGCTGATGGTTGCAGGAGCACGTCCTAAGTTTGACAAGTCCTTGTTGTCCTGAGACCAATATCTTATATTAATATGTGAAATTGTGAAAGTTACTGGGTGAACCTCACAAACAGTTTGCAATTTCTCCCCAAAGGACTTGACAAAAACCTTTTATGTAATGCCTTAAATGTTTTAAAACAATAAAAATGACTTTTTAGATGCATTTGGGATAAAATGGTAAAACTTTACAATTAAGTTCTTATTGTTGACACTAGTTAAAAACATAATATGAACTAAAACTGAACAATACTTCTACATCGTGTATTAATCATAGTTAATGGTTTGTGCAACATTTACTAACGCATTATTAAAATGATAAGCTATATATGTTTGTTAATATATGTTTGTTAACATTAGTTAATGCACTGTAAGGTAACGTGAACTAACAATGAACTTTGACAAAGATGATTAAATGTATTAAAGGCATTGTTATTAAAACTAATGTTAACACATGACATCTTATTATAAAGTGTTACTGATAAAATGTACAGTACTTAATTGTTCTTAAAATGTCAAAATGCAATAATATCGCATTTTCTATTGGTTTTGATTCACCAAACAGATATTTTATGCAGATAACAAAACAAAATAGACTATTGTAAAAGTGTGTGTGTAGATTAGTACCTTTTTATTTATCTGTTCCACTTGTTGAAAATTCATAGCTTTGGGGTTTTCGTCGCATCGTGGCATCAGAGGGATGCTGCTCAGAGAAACTGAGGTCTACACAGAAGTCCATAAGAGAGTCAGCATGCACACTTGACTGACAGATGGGGGGCTGAATAATGCTCCTCCGATTCCTGCAGTCACTTTGCCAAATACAGAGCTACACAGTTGCTATGGAGGCAGATGCAGTCGATGCTGCAAAACAGCACTCCAGGCTAAATAATGAAATGTAAATGAGGGGCATAGGAAGTTGGGTAAAGACAGAAGGTATAGCATGGAGCTCGAGAGAAATCGCTGCTGAGATCTGGCCATCTCCTGACTCACTCTTTTTTTCCCTCACCTCCACCTTATCTTTTTAGCCTCAGGTGGAGTTGAATAAACATGCAATCCCAGTGCAGCTCAATATCTTGACTGGTCTTGAGGTGCTGTTGTTGAAAACACACCAGACGCAGATATACCTGTCCTGAACGGTTTACAAAAACAAACTATATCGGTACCATGGTACAGATACTGCGTAAAAACATAGTACACTGATATACATCATATGCTAAATAATTCATACAAGATACCCCAAGGTGCTTCAAAGAATAACATGGTATGGTGTAATTTAGATTCATTAATATTACAATGATTTGGTTTTTATTTGCTCATTAATTTACCTAAAAAGTGCCTAAAGATGAAAACATTAGTAAAACTGTTGGGAATTATGATTAATTTCAAGAATTTAATTCATCAGTAACATGCAATAATTTGGTTAAAAAAGGAAATATAAATAATAAATAATCATATACAATTGTATAAATACAATAATATACATATATAATATTTGAGTAATAGTACTGTATATACACTGTGCATTTCCTTAGCAGCACCAGGTGAAATAACTGGTGTTGTCTGGAAAGTAACTGGAGAGGAGGTGATCAGTCACAACATCCACTATTTGGGGTTGACAGCATTACATTGGCAGTCTACTCTACTGAGGGAGACAGTCAACTAGGGGGAAAGTCTCTCTGAGTTGAATTAGTCAATTATAGCCAAATAAATCAACTTCACCACTGTGGCTTACAAAGACAGCTCAAGGGATCTGGGGTAAACAACCACTAAAGCACACAAATACTAATTATTCAACTTGTGAAAATGCATTGATGTATCAGATGGTAATCTGTACCCTGGTATTTTAACATATTTACAAGGCACTACAAATAATACCATGGTACATGTTCAAAACTAATATGGTACTTTTTTGGCAGGAGTAAATTTTTTCTTGCGCTCACTCTCTTATAAAGCCACAAAGACAGACGCAAACAAGCCATTGTTTATATCTGTCACAGCCGTAAGACACCGGCACTCCCTGCCAAACTCCCCTTTGATCTCAGTTGAGAAAAGGGTGAAAAGGGAAGCGTCTGATTTGAAGTTTCGTGAACTCTTTGGCTCATTATTTTAAAGGGTTCCAAAGAGCACAGAAAGTGGAGCACCGCAGGTGCAGGCGGTGACCTCGGTGGAGGGGGCTCTGTTGATCTTTTTTTCAGACATTTGTCTTAAGTTCGTCTGCTCTGAACTGTAAAACACACTTTGATCCTGTCTGCACACACCTGGAGAGATATTTGCGTACAAAGTCATCTTTTAAAACTGATCCAGGGAGAAAGAAATACAGATATACAAGTCCTAATGTTCATAATATGACTGAGACACATTTAGACTAGAGCATCCCAAATTGTTTTTTACTTGCAAGCTCAGATATACAGGCCACGTATCAACCAGGTTGTGATGAGAAAGTGCGTTTATGTCACATTAACTAAACTAGTAACAGCAAAAACAATCACTACATTGCTTTGGATGTTATAGTTATTTTAAACACTGTGTTTACTCACTGTGTTTGCTGACACAATCCATATCTGTGGGTTTTTTACTGTGGGTATGGTGTGCAGACAGCTCAGATGTACGTGTTTTATGGCGATACTAAAAAGTGCCATACACCGTCTGTTCAGAAAACCCAAGGTCAGGATGTTTATGGCCATGAAACACAATAAAGCAGCGGACATCACTGGTCTATCCACTTTGACGTTCACTGTCCCTGAGGAGAAAATCAGACGCTCCAAATCTCACGCTGCTGCTCACAGTCACTATGGCGACTGTTACTACTCTTTCTAAAACTGATGCTATCACCTCAAATATATGTTCAGTGTCATACTGAAACATTTAAACGTATACACAATTATTTACTCTTCTAAACTGCATGTTACAGAACCACTGATGCTACATTACTGCATTTACTGCACCTGATAAGATTATAATAATTCAATTTTAAAGAACAACTATGAATCAGGTTTTAGCACCTCCTTTCACTTTGAGATTGTTCTGAAGTTGAATACAGATTTTGAAATTATACTTCTAAAAAACGTCTTTACCTTTTAAACAGCTGTTTTCAGCAAGCCATTCTAGTCCATGTTGCTTTAAATGCTAATGAGCTCTGCCTACCCCGCCCCTCTCTTCTGTAATGAGCAGTTCTCATGACACCGTTTACTTTACGTTATTTGCATGAGTGCAAACAACAACAATATTATTGTTATTAATAATGTTTCACTAGACAGTAAATAATAAAATGTGTGTTTGTGTGTGTGTGTGTGTAGTTCTCCTGAAAAGAATTTTATAAAGATGAATAAAGAAAAATGTAAAAGGGAGCAATGCAGAGATGGCTTCTTCAATGGCGTATGTACTCTGAATGAAGCACATCACGGCCATGCCACCTACTAAGCGTGCAATGACGTCATGATTGCAGGTATGCCAAACAAAAATAATTAATTTAGTAAATGCAGATAACACCTTTTTAAGAACAAATATGAAATTAAACATTTTTCAGCAACATTAGAAATTAGACAATTTTATAAAATGGATTCAAAGAAAATGTACCACCTAAACATAATAATATTCAATATCACATGTGTGTGTGCACATATATAATATATATATATATATATATATATAGGCATCTATGCTAATATTAGTCTGTCTCTCTCTTATTCTGTTTCTCAGTCCATATCCAGATCAGGTGGTGTATCAACACATAGATTATCTTCATCGGAGACCACAACACCTAGATAAGCCCTGTGGACAGATCACCAGAACCAAATGCACACAAATACACTATAAGTCCTTTGCACAATCACAATGTGCTTAATATTTAACTGGAAATTAGGTGCTGGGCGTCCGGCCAGAGGAGAACTGGCCCCAACTAAGCCTGGTTTCTCCCAAGGTTTTTTTTTTTTTCTCCATTCTCATGGATGGGGTTTTGGTTCCTTGCCGCTGTATCCTCTGGCTTGCTTAGTTGGGGGCACCTAATTTCTAGTGATTATCGCCGTTTTGATTACATCTGATAAATAAATAGTTTAGTCATTATACATTACCATCACTCTATTCTCCTAATTGATAGTGTTCAGTGCTTTGCTACAATCTGTATTGATAAAAGCACTATATAAATAAAAATGATTGAAAGTGATTAATAGAAGCTAATATAGAGAATCCATGATTAATGGTTACCAATGAAGGTATGTGTCACAGCTTTGAATCCCATTAGGAATTACATAAACAGTAAGTTTATTTGCTGGAAACAGGTGTAAATTGGAGGCTGGAGAAAGGAAAAAGAGTTTTTATATAGTCCTATGCTGTGTGTCAGTCTCTCCCACACACTCCATTGAGCTCTGTCTCTCATTCTACCCTTCCTTTGTTCTTTTTTAATTTCACAGGTGCTTCTCCTGTCTTGTTTTTATATGTTTCCCCAGCCACTGCATTAGACAGGCATCTCCAGCATATGAAGTGCTAGTCTTATCAGGATGTGAGTGTGCGTGTCCACAGGCAGAGCAGTAAATGGGTCGTGCCTTTCTGTTTTCTTTACAAATAAAGCAGTCAATGCATCTCCAAGACGCATCCTCACTCCCTCTGACCTCATGACCTCAGCCCTGCCAACTACTTGGAGAGGCAGATGACTATCACCATGCTATCCTACAATCACCCTCTTCTTTGGCAGTCCTATCTCACCCTGAGTTTGAGTGCATCCTCCAGCAGGATATTACAACTGCCACTTTAACCATCAACAACCAGACCTCTCTCACTCATTCAGTACGAAGGACATATATTAAGGATGTAACGGTTCACAAAAATCACGGTTCGGTTCGATACGATACAGTATCGCCCCTAGACCTACCCATCACGTGGTTTTAGACAAATCGTACAAAATTGTTTGAGTGAGGTCGTACAAATTAGTCAAAGGTATTTATTGCACAAACTAATCATACACAATCAGTATAAATACATTAAAATCTTCTGAAGCCGAAGACTTTATGCGAAGAAGAGAGCAAAACACAACGTTTTAATTACTAAAAATGATTCGGCTCCGTTAACGCGCTCACGTCTCATTCAGAAAACATACTGTACTCCCATCCAGTAGAATGACGCAATCGGTTTGCTATATCTTTTGATTTTATTGACAGATGGTAGGTTTAGGGGCAGGTATTGGGTTACGTGCTCATAAATGTATAAATAATATAATTTTAAATAAAACCGTTTTGATTATTTACATTGAAAAATCACACCCCTACATATATGCAATAATACCATCTTTTAGATATATCACAAGATTTCCTATTTAAAACAACAGATGACCCTTATGTTAAAAATTGACTAAAAAGGGGTACCTTGAGCTTCAAATAGTGACGCAAAAGTGTCTTGACCAATCGTCAAAATGTGACGAGTTGGAGTGAGACTGTGTTGCTTAAGTAGTACTATTTAAGTACTATCTATTTATGGGATCAGGTAGTTCATGTCATTCCAATCCTGTATGACTTTCCTTCTTCAGTGGAAGATAAAAGGAGCTATTATGTTAATCAATAGACATCTTCGTTGATGACAGAATTTTTGGATGGCTTTAAGCCAAGGCGAATCTGTGCTTCAGTTCAAAATAAGTTACACTGCCATTCAATTTACCCTTTAAAGTCAACATGAAATGGTGCTCACAACCCATTTCACCACCATGTTTTTTACTTTCAGTTCTGTTAGAAAGTTTAAAATAATCACTCTGTTTCCTCAGCTTTCCATCTTCAACATTTACACTTTAAAAAAAGCACAATACTCCAGGGAAAGCATAATTATATAATGTTTATAGGAAAATGCTTCCATTGCTTTGCCTACAGCTATTCATGTCTTTCACAAAACAGCAGATCACAAAACATTGATCTTTGAGGCTTCATTGCGAGTTTTCTCTGCCCCCTCTTTAACTCAAAGCGGAGAAATTTATTTGACATGGTTAAACTGTCTCATTGTAGCAGCTTTCTTCCTATCTCCCACACATGCACAAAAGACACTAATGCGGCTGCAATGTGCCATGTCCGCGTATCAGGCCACGCTTAACATATGTGCAAAATAGACGAATCTCTCGCTTTATTTGCCTTTCGTTCCTCGTTATTATCTCTGTGCCACCCAGAGCAGGGGAAGCTCACAGAGAGATTGAAGCCATGGGGGATCTGCTTTAGCTCAGACTGAGTGATATGTGTCCAGGCGGGCATGGGATCAAATGGGCGACCCCCTGTTCGCCTGTCACATGTGTTCAGACTTTGTGTGTGCCTCTGAGCGGCGTTATCAAACACGGCGGTTCATCCCCGACCTTTTTGTGCAGAGCGGTGAAGATTTGAACGGCGAACAAATGACATTAAGTCCCTGCAGCTTTACATGTCATTGTGCAGCTATCCAAGTACATGTGTGTTAGCCATGACAGGAGTGATGTTACTTTGAAGTTCGAGTTCGAGAGTCGACTGATTCCAATTCCTTAAAAAACATAAGTAAATTCCATTAAATAAAAATAAATAGATGACTCGAATTGTTGAATAGATTGTTCGAATTATTGAATAAATTAATATGATATGTAATAAATGACATAAAAATTGTATTTGATCTCTGTTCAAAAGTGTGATGGTATTTTCCAATTTATCTGTTTATCATTCACTTTAGTGTGAATTCCCTGTTTTATAAAATACCTTTGCATTGCAGTTAGTACAAGCCATTGTAGGCTGGCTGGCTTGGTGAAACAATTTGAAGATTTCTGAATCTTACATCAGCTGAATTTATGAATTTTAATTGCTCAGTTTGACATTGGCTTTGGTTCACAATGCATAGAATTATGATGGGGGCATAGATTATCTGTGAACATTTCTGACAGCAGGTAAAGTTCATTGCTTGAAGTCTCAAGGCTGAGATACGCAGATAAGAGTCAGCCGTTACCTTAAAGTGTAAACATGGTACTTATGACTCGCTTCTTCAACATCTTTGTGTCTTCTGCACCAGCTTGGTCCAGGTATGTAACCTTCTCTCCATTTGTTTTTTCTACCCTCCCTCTTGTGTCCTCCACAACAACCCACGCAATCTTCGTCAGCTTCTCTCTTTCGGTCTTTGTCACATACTTTTTTTTCCGTTTCTGCTGTCTTATTTGAAATGTTTTCCTCTCCAGCTATTTTTCTCTGTTTACCTTGTTCTGTTTCTGTCCACCCGTCCCTTTCTCCTCTACGTGCCGTCTCTATTTTTCAAACTCAACGTGTGTTTTCACTGAGTTGCACCAGAGTCCCAGGAGAGTCGGGCTGTTGACGGTTTTGGAGGTGAAGACCCGTCCTCTTTATGGACTCATCATGGGACAGACCGGGTGAAGGAGGGTCAAAGGCACACATGTACACACGCGAATGCAAACACACGTAGTTGCTCTTTTCAAATTAGTTTGAAGGAGATAGAATTTGATAAGGAGAGAGTTGTTGTTGTTCTTTTGTTATCTTTGTCTAGACCAGATTGCAATTTGTTCTAGCCAAGTACTGACTACATAACAAGAAAGGACCATCTGACCAACATGTAAAGTGACCAAGCACACTTTCTTTTTTGTTTTATTTCAATATTGCACACAGTAGTAGTTGTCTTATTGTGAATGAATGCTTTGAGTGAATTATTCACTCACTCACTCATAAAGAAAGTCCTTTGTTTGAATGAATTAGTGCTTTTGAGTTGGTTGAGCAAGTGATTCAGTTGAATAATTTAGTGATTCAATGAAGGATTTAATTAAATCAATCGATTCAGGACTGGTTGAATGAATGATTTAATGACTCACTCAAAGACTTATCGCCACCTACTGGTGCAATGACATGGAAAGAGTCACTAAAAAAAAAAAAAAATCTTTAAAAGAAGTGTACGTTCACTGGCTTTTAACAGTTATCAGATATAAAAGCTTAGCTGTGGTGTTTAACTAAGCCACATTATGACCATAATCATATCTGATAGATGACAATATTTACATCAGCCTAAATATACACACTGACAGCAGTGGCAATGTTACTTTAGAGAGAGTACGGAACATAATTATCACCAATTTAATGAGCTCGTTCCAAAAAAGCACCCTAATTTACAAGTCCACAATAATTTAATATGCCAGTCCAGTAACACTGTTGTAATAAGCCATCTAAAACAATTTATTGGCTGTTCTTCAACCATAATTCAGCAGTGCCAAGCATGTTTTATGGATAATCAATCATGCTGCAAACAGCAACAGCCCTAGATTCCTAGAATTCAGCTCACACAAAGCAGGCCAGATGCAAGAGAACCAAGACAACCACAAGTAAACAACTGGAGGCAACTGAAATGAACACTTGGTGCCTATACAGCTCATAAGTTGTAACATTTCTTCATATCTCTAAAGTAAGTTTTTAAATTTGAATTATAACAAAAAAATGATTGCCTAAAACATACTGCTCGTTAGTCTCGTGGGTTATCATTATCAGATGTCATGAATACAGCCTGTAACCTCTCAATCTGGTTTTCTCTCCTTGTAGACAAAGTTTTGAATGCGTATGTATCGCCTGAATGTAGACAAACAAGAGCACTGCTTAACATTAACAGCGTTTACCTGTACACCAAAAGCGGGATTATGAGGATTAAGATGTCTACATGGCATGTGCAAACCTCTTACTGTAATGTCTGGTGTGGGTAAAGGAGAGTGCTGGAGACGTAGGTATAAATAAACACATTTTCTTCTTTAATAATAAATCAAAAGATCTTCACAAGGCAGAAAAGACACCAAACACAATCGTTGACGGACAAACACGAACTGAAAAGACATGGGTAATATACACAGTACACTGATTACAAGACACGATACAGTACAGCTGGGGAAACACAGGTGGAAGGAAATCAACTCATAATCACAAATGACACAGGAAGGACCAAATAAGGGCAGACAGGAAGACATGAACTGAAACTAAACAAACCAAAACAGGAAGACAGTAAAACAAAACTAAGAACAGAACTAAACAGACAATAATGTTACATATCGCCCCTCCCGGAAAAGGCGCAAACCTGCGCCGCAAGCAACAACAGCGGAGGGAGGGCGGGGGCTCTGGAGGAGGGCGAAGAGCGAGGGAGAACAAACAACAAAGGAAAACAAGAGATAATAAAAGTCCAGGGTGGAGCAGATGGTGGAAGAAGCCAGGGAGGAGTCCGGAGAATGAGGCAGCAGAGGATAATTCAAAACCCGGCAAAGCAAAGTCGACGGCGGGAGGAGCCATGGTGGAGGAACGGCCGCCGACACCAGGGCGCCGACTGACGGAGACAATCCTAGTGGAAAAGGAGCCCAGGATGGAGCCGAGCAGATGAAGAGGGTGACATTGGGGATCCGGAGGGCCACAGCGAAGCTGCGGGCTCAGGTGACCGAGGCATAAGCGGGGATCCGGAGGACCGCTGCGGAGCCGGAGCGACGAAGGTGGAACCGGAGGGAAGGAGGAGCCTGACGTAGCCGGTGGGACGGAGTGACGAGGCAAAGCCAGAGGAGTGGAGTCCAGAGGCGGAGGATGGTCAAAGACTGACCGAGGTGGAGCCAGAGGGACGAGCGAGCCCGGTGGAGCTGGTGGGACAACGGGCAACGTTGGAAATGAGGGAGCCATGAGACAGAGCGGAGCCGATGGGTCGGAGGACCGAGATGGAGTCTAGGCCTCGACGACTAGATGCGGAGACAGGGGATTCTTGTGCCAGAGTGGAGCTGAACTGTGGAGACTGGCTGGTGTGAGAGGGAGGCTGGGAGGGGACACAGAAAGTTCAAAACTGTCTAGAAACAGCGGAGACATTGGAGATTCAGGGGGGCTGGACACAACCTCTCTTTTAGGCTGTGGTACTGGCAGCGTGGCAGACTCTTGCTGTGGCTCTGGCAGTTTAGCAGACTCTGGCTGTGGCTGTGGCAGCGTGGCTGACTCTGACTGTGGCTGTGGCAGCGTGGCAGTCTCTGGCTGTGGCTCTGACAGCTTGGCAGTCTCTGGTACCAGCAGTGATCGAGGGGTTAGAACAGGTCGTGATCATGGGGCTGGAACCCACACAGGCTCTCCCTGCCACAGATCCAGCACATGGCAGGTTGCAGGAAATGCTAGCTCATCAATGAGCTCAGGCAGCGCAACGTGCTCAGGAGGGCGCTCTGGAAAGCACACGGGAGGCGCGGCAGACGCTAGGGGGCGCTCAGGCAGCGCAAGTTCAAGGGGGCGCTCAGGTAGCGCGGACTCGTTGGTTAGTGGGCAGACTGGATGGTGAGGGAGAGAAAGCACATTGGAGTCGCACATGGAGGAGCTTGGCTTATGGTGAGTTGCAGCGTCTTTTTTCTCTTGGATTTGGAATGATTCAGATCAAGGACTAAATTTAGAAACTCAACAACGAACGTCTGACAATCTTCCGGAAAGATTAAACAAACAAAAAAACCTCTGAACAATATAAACACACACAGGCAAATTCAGTCACAGGTATTTATTGCACAATATAAATACATTACAAACAAGTCCTGTCACATTCCAAGTCCGGGTGGAGAAGGGGTGGAAGAGGGATGCACAAAGACGAGAAGCGGAAGTAAAGGAAACAGGGGTTATTTATAGTAGGTAGGAAGAATTTGATTGGGCAGGAGTAACGAGGAGATTGTTTGAATAAGCGATACAGCCGTGATCGATTCGTCCAACTTGTTATTTGCAAAACGTCACATATTTTAAATTGTATGAATTCACACAAAATCGCTGCCTCATAAAATAGTTGCATTTTCTCATGATATCTAGTTTGAGCGGCCAAACACATCACTGATGCTATGTCCAGTCCATTGCTGTTAATAAAATGTAATCACCTCCATACTTACATTGCAAATACCCTGCTTTCATTGTCTTGAGTCGTCTTTAGGGACTCATTTGTATCCTCTAAGTCAGCACTTACAGTAGCAGCCCAGCTTTGTATCCATTTATCGGCAATGGGATTAGAAGTTCAATGTATTTACACTTGCTACGGGCTGCTTCTTGCTGTTCAAGGCGCTGTGTTTGCATTCTCAGCTACCTGTCTTGGTGGTATTATTGTGACTTGTGCACCTTATTAAGTAACTTTGAAGAGAAAGCCTGGTAAATATGCAAATGTATGAAGTAAACTTAGGCCCAAACCAAGTGAAGGCTGGACTGGTGTTGTCAAGCAGCAGGGACAGGGACCGTAGGGGGGAAGGAAAAGTGGTCACGTAATGATGCCATTTCTTTGATAACGGTGTAGAGCAGAGAGGCTAATTATTTCACCTGTGTGTGTATGTGTGTGTGCAGTAACTGGAATTTAGTGTGTCGGTGGCTCAGACACACACATCATTGATTTAACCTCAAGTCCAGATCTTCTGTTCAGCCTCATTAGAGCTCTTCTGCACCAGCTCGGTTTCAGTATGTGTGTGTGGTGGTTCACGGCACGTATGTGGTTTGTGTCTTCTCTTTCTCTCTTACAGACACACACACACACAATCATTGGATTTCAGTCTGTCTCTCTCTCTCTCCCTGTCCTTTTTTGGCCCATGTCCAGTCTTGCTCAGCTCAGCATTCCCATTGTCCGGTCGTCCTACTGCTCAGCGTCCTCACGCTAGAGACTCGGATAATCCAGCCATATAATGTCCCGTTATTTAATTAAAACTCCTCACTGCGGGCTCTTATCTGCCTGTTCTGCTCCCCGACCTGCCACGGCTGCCGTCGGGCTCTGAAAAAACCCACATTACTCTAATCACCGCACATTCTGCGGCCACAGTGAGCTCAGATCTCTGCCTGAGTGGAGCTGTCTGTCTCTCCTAGGGGTGGGTTCGCTGTCTCACAACGGGCGGATGGTAGATTGAGACCTGCGGGTGGAAAGCAGACAGGGCAGACTTGGTTTTTATTCATCTCTTCATTACATTCAGAATGTGTGCTGGACATTTCAACAGTCATGCTTCTTTAGCTTAAAGGAACAGTTCAATCAAAAGTGAATGTTTTGTCAATATTTACTCATCCTGTATGCTGTTATTTTTATGTGGAATACAAAATAAGAAATCAAAGAATTAAAAAATATGTCCACAGCTACGAACAGGAGAGAACAACTGGAAAAGCACAATAAAAGTAGCCAAATTTTTGCGTTAAGCTCCACCCCCATTGGTTAAGGCTGCTAATTCTACCAAATCATAATCGGGGAAAAACTAAATTCTGAACATGAGAAAAATAATTAAAGAGAATAAAAAAAAAATGTAGAAAGAATAACTTTGTTTAAGAATAAAGTAATTTCAGAAATTAATATCTGTCAGTTTCTTTCATTTTATGGCTTTATGGCAGAAGATGTAGCCACTATAAACATATGGGAAAAAAATTGCATGAAGTTTTATTGTAATAACGAACTATTTCTTTAAAATAAAGCTGCCGTTTCAAGGGTGATGTTTACTCTGTGAATGATTTGGATGTAACGAGTGGTTTTTATTTGTCAGTTTAATTAAGTTTTATTTTTATGAAGCATAAGAGCTCAACAAAGGTGCAATTAAAAGGAAAAAATTACTATATCAGATTGTTCAAAACACAGTTACTTCTGAGCCTTGGATATACAGGATGATGTTATGATTTATGACTCATAATAGTAGATAATAGATAATAGTATCTCTATCACATACTCACCCCAAAAGACCAGAAATAAAACACTTAGCGCTTAAGCTAATGGGACAATGAACTAATGAGTCCTTGTTGTTTGTAAAACTCCTTGACCTTTGTGATTTTGGGACTAGATACTGATACTACAGCTCTGTTGGACAGGGAGCCATAATGGCCTGGTTAACTATAATGAGGTCTTCGTGCCTTTTTGCCACTGTGAGAATGTACTTTCACTACTAGCAAATCAACAAATTAGTATGATTTTTAAGAAACAAGTGTCACTGAACAGCTTTGCATCAAAACATTTTATTAAAGTAGGAAAGTAGAAATATATCACAATATTACAGTTTTCACTGTTTTTTTTATAGAATAAATGTAAAAAAAAAAGTTAACCTTCTGAAATGTATAGTGTAAATGAAAGAAAGAAAGGTGGCAGGTAAAAGTGACAGATGATTGTCAGGGGAATAGCATTTCCTTTAATAAATTTACAGCAATTACGGAAATCGCTAATTAAAACACAGCATGATTTAAGCACTTAATGCGAGTACTTTATTCTGGGAAACAGAAGCGTGAGGACACCTAAAATGGTGATCTGCGTTTAGCATAATAGCACACATCCAGAATGCATTGCTTAGCCAGATAAACCATAATGAACACCAATGGCCCTCTTAATGATTATTCCAGCATGTTAAAACGGTCAAAAATGGTCAAAATAAAACCAAGCAAACATAAAGCAGACTGATTTCTTCCTCAGTGTGAAGGCATGTTCTTTATCTTTATGAATGTTGACCAAAACCCATATATTACCCTAACATCAGAGGAAAATGACAGGCAAACCATACAGTCTGATTGGCTGATTGGAATGCAGTTCCTGAACCAACAAAGATATTGATCTAGAAACATGTCCTACTCGGATAAATCACGTTAAGTGTCAAGGGGAACAGTTCAGAATTGTTTTGTTTGGAATAGAATACTAGCTTGGAATACCAAATATTGCTTCGCATACACTGCATACTGGTAGGCATTATTTGACAGTAAACAGATCAAACTCACTACGTTTGGCACATGATCTCATCACAATGCATGTTTAGTTCAGCGAATGCCACTTAAAGTAATAGTTCACCCAAAAAATGATTTACTCACCCAAATCTGGATGTATTTCTTTGAAGCTATTTTAAAGAAAGTTTCTAACGAGGCTATTTTGGGTTCCATAGTATCTTTTTTTGAGTAAAAATAGAAAGAATTTGAAGTAGAAAGACTAAAATAATTTTTGTGTGTGTGTGTGTTAATTTAATAGTATTTATCTGCTTGCTTGATTTTTACAATATTTCTCATTCAATTTTGGGTTAAATACACGGCATTGGAAATGGAAAGTCAAGAGTGAACTGCATTATTTGATGCATTATACATTATTCGCATATTCTACATTCCGGCACTTTTGCATAATTGTCAGAGTAGTTTGGTCGAGTATGCCGTTTGGAACGCAGCCCTAACTTCAAAGGCCACTTTGAGATTGTTCTACACCTAGATGTCCGATTGCATAAACAAACATGCAGATTTCATTTTAGACGTCAGTACGCAATGAGCATTCTCAGCCACGTCTGATCTTCCCTTAACAACTTATTGATCTGGTCCTCACAATTCTCAGCAGTCTTCTTCACTCATCTCCCTCTCTTCTATCCCCTGTACAACAGGTTGTGGTCCTCCATTCTGAATAAGACTATCCCAGAAAATGAGGGAATTATGCAAATTAATCCCCCCTATGACAATGCATTATGAAGAATGGCTCGCTCACATTTTCTCTGGCTTTCTGTCTTTCCTGGTAGGGAACATTTTAAATCCCAGAATAATGAGTCATCCAACATAATTCATTCACACTCTCCCACTTTTCTGAAAGCAAATCCCGCAGCACTTCATCAACATTCTCTTCATCTCCTCATTTTCCAACTTAATATTTCTACATTATGCAACTGTTGTGGAAACAAATCTTTACACACGACCCCAATGAGCAAATAGAAACAGCACAAGAGATGGAGAGATTAGAGCAGCATTAAGATAAAATCCAATCACCCTCTGAGGAGCTAAAACAAGACTGTTTTCTGACCTCTAGTGGTCATGGAGGTGAAGTGTTGCATAAATTTACGATGCTACTAGACACAATTTCCTGACATTGATGCCTGTTAACTTACTCTTGCTCTCAGATATTGCACTGACCTTCACTCAACGAATAAAACAACACATAGCAGTGGGTTTGATGCAATCTCCAAGGTTTTCTATACAAACTCTGTGGTTCATACACTCCCGGTCTTTCTCGCTTTGTAAGTTTTAGCTTCTGTGCTTTTGAGCAACATACAGTGATCTTAAGATTATCCCTCAGAGGACATTATCACAGCCTTAAAGTTTATGCATTTGCAAACATAAGTTATCTTGCTCTTTTGTTTACTGCACTCTTGACATATGTGTTTAAAAGTAATAACTCCATTTATAAAAACTGAAAGTTCAATTTCTGTTAGTAAATTAAAAGGACAGTTCACCTGAAAATTAAGCAATATAATCACCTCATGTCATTCCAAATTACACAACACAAATAAGATATTAAGATATTTAGACTGTCTGTGTGGTTCAAACAATTTTGGACCTCCAAACATTTCCGTTGAACGACAAGAGGTTGAGTATATGACGCCTGGATTTTCTTTTACTATTTACTATAAACTACTGCAAAAGAGTAAATTATGGCAACTTTAAAGTTAATGTGTCATTTCTTTTCTACAACTGGAACTAGAAAATACAGACATAATGAGCTTAAACCAGAGCCATTGAGAAACAATGATTGCCGTTTTCCCATTGGTCAAACAAAAACAGGCCCCACCCGCACAATCATATCACTGGTTGATGGGCTTGTTGAAATGCCCAAACAAGCTCAATGTTTCTAAAGTGCTGTGTCCAAATATGCTTCCACTAAGTAATAGGTGAAAACAGTATGAATTCATACCATTTGAAAAACAATAAGCGATGATTTATGAATTGCAGTGAACTGAAAGGCAGGTTACATGACTGTAGCAACATGGCGGGTTTAGTAAGTCCAGATTGCACTTAAATTATAACCAACCTACCCTTTTAAATGCACAGAACAAGCTTGCTATGAAAAAAATGAAAGCTTAATTCTTTTGAGTGACCCGCAACAAATGGCAGCCATAAAAAAAAAAAAAGTTGGAAAAATGTTCTCACCAGACATCATGGCAGACGAGTGACATTCCTGTTCATGATATCACGCCTAAATTAGATTTCTTCCCTTTCTGATTTAATAAAGGTTTTCCTGGTTGCGCAGGAGCACAGAGAGCTAGAGATGCGTGTGGACTTTCAAGTAGGTGCCGCAGTCCGTAATGAAGAAGTGGAGGATGGGGTGGAGGAGGAAACAGGATTGTACCACATACCTGTCCCCTTTATCCAGCTTTATCCAGGCTGGGGAGATTGCACCGGTGTTTAATAATCACCTCACATCCTGCTTGTTGAGCCACACAGCTCAAATTGAGTTGAAATATGTTCATCCTTTAGACTGGGGAGGAGAGGCTGGATGATAACTGGGTAGGAGAAGTTCACACACACATGCGCGCACACCTCATACAACTGTGATTAGAAAACACATCCAATTTGTAAGACAGACAAGGTAATCATACCAACTCACCTTCATTGGAGGCATAGATCTGCATCTTTAGAGTCGATGAGGTTAGTGATTTGGAGGACAGCAAAATCAGAGAGAGAAACCACACTGAACACCAATTAAAGACTATCCAAAAGAGAGAGTAAAATCAAAAGACAAAGAAAAAAAAAAATTCTCATTCATCTACCTCTGATGTAAAAAAAATTGGACCACAAGCTCAACGCCTGATCTTGCCAGTCCTGGTTATTGTTTTATTATGGGAAATCTCAGCTCACAGGCCTCTGAAATGCTTGAATGAACAAATCTGATTAAGGCTTTTGATTCAACTCATTCAGCTGCTGAGAACAAAATAAAATTGGATGTTATTTCATTGTAACATTCCATCAGACACATCACATTTCACGTGAAATTGAAACTAAGATGTGTGAATCTTGGACCGTTTGAAAGCTTTACATAACAAGAATCAGAATGCTACGCCTCATCAGAAAAGAACTGCAGTGCTGCACTTCCACCTACAGGCCAAGATCATCACTGCGGGAAACTGGATAGAGCAACAGCTAATTCATCTTTGGTACATCTAAGATCTCCCGTTCACCCCGGAAGTTTTTTTCAGCTTACTTTTTGGAGGTAGAAATGAAAAACCTACACTAAATTGCATATTTTGCATAAGCCAAATAAGCCAAGCTCCATATTCTTCTATATCACACTATACGAGCCAGAAAATATTGATATCTATTGTTATATTTTGTCTGAAGGTTTGATGATTGTTTTATTATTGTTGTTGTTATTATTGAACTGCTCATAAATCAGCATTTGCAGGGTCAATAACTTTAATACTCTGATGTCTTAACAAGTAGTGGATATGAAAATAGTCAAAAACACATTACACATAGACACCCACATGCACGGCCATAGGCATTACACACAGTTTCCCAGGCACACACACTGTTTCTCAATACTTAATACTATTATGTATATGAAATATTATTTATTACATAATAATATTTAATTAACAACAACAACCATCATAAAAGTTGCAAGGCAAAGTAAAGACAGCACTAAACACAGCATTGAAGTTACATATTATATAAAGTGATAATTATTTGCTTTGTACGGTGGCCGAGAAGTGCAAAACACAACAACAACTCGCCACACAAAAAACTAATCTGAAAACCAAATAA
>JAUMHR010000060.1:7220034-7237038 GCA_032361145.1 Enteromius fasciolatus | reverse complement strand
TTTTACCTTTCTTGTAGAATTGTGCTGCAAATAAAGAATTTTATGTTGACCAGATTGTGACACCGTGTCTACATCGAACCAGAACGGCGCGACAAAATACAATAGAACTTATTCTGGTGTCTACACTGAAAGTGGCGCGGCATATTCCCGACAGAAAACTAATGCTGCGTTCTATTTATGACGTATTGACACAATACAACTGATTTTGAAAATTCACTTTGTCGCATACAGTGACAAGAACACCGTTTTTACATCAGACGTGAGCAGCACGGCGTGACACGACATAATACATCACAACCTATTCTGCTGTCTACACCGGATGCGGTGCGATACGTAAAAACCCTAACAGAAAACTAGTGCTGCGTTCTACGGTAGCTTTGTCGCGTCCACTATAGACAGACCTCAGCTGCTGCAGCGCGGCGCTACAACTGTCTCGTTCAGTGTAAGCAAGGTGTCACTCATTTACATGTCAATATTGCCTATATGAAAATTTGGGTGCACTTAACTTTTTTTCTTAGTGTAACCAGTGCAAAAAGTTAGTCTAGAGCCCTGCCTGTATGTCAGAACAGAACAGAACATAGAAGATATGAGCATATCATCACCCATTGACCCAAATTAGCAAGAATGACCTCATCACTGTAAGTCATTGGCGTCGTTAGCTCCAGGTTATGGTTTTATTATCTCACGTTAACGAGCCTGTTATCCCATTAAACACGAATTTAGCTTTGATCTCATGATACTTATCTGTTCTTCGGAAAGCAAGAGTTGTATCTCACTTCCACTGAAGTCAAGAGAAGCCTTTCCTGCAGGACTCAAACCACATATTATCTGATATTATAAATGTTGAAGTAAAGATCAGTCAGGAAGATAGCGAGAGCAATTACTCTTAAAACTGTATGATTAATTTACTGACAGATGCTTTTAAAAAGTGGGCAGATGCCAGTTATCAGCGCCAAAAATGTGATTGTATGTTTTTACATCCAAAAGCTGCTTCTCAGGCTACTGCTAAACAGTGAATAGACTTCATTTAATATACAAAATAAGGCTTGGTATTTTGCTACACAAGGTTTACAACATTGAACCAAATAAACTTCAAATGACAAAATTGTGAGCAGAAAACTACTTGGTATGTCTATCTGTAACTCAAAGCACTGTGCATTTTGTGTGACTGAATTAAAATTGTTTTTTCTTTTTTTTAACATGTCAGTGTGCAATTTCTGGTTAGGCTTTCAGCGAAGTGCCACAATCCAATAAACAACCTAAAATTATTTTCAGTGCAAATAACACCTACAGTGTGATGCTGTTTCAAGGCAGTGTACATGGCAGCAAAGCCAGTCTGAATGCACTGTTTATCCCACATGCTGTCAACTAACATACCTTCATCTGGCTGAGTCTTGAAGGGAGCACAGGTGTATCTTTCACTGCCTATTATATTCCACAATCCTGCTTAAGCAATTGAGCAGTAGATTTAAAGAATAAAAATGGCATCTGAAAGAACAGCTGAAACTAATGCATTAATTACACATATTATTAATTAAATTATTAATTAATTAAATTAACATAACATTGTTGACATTTAGGCCTGGTTTCACAGACAGGTCTTGGATTAAGCCAAAATTAGTCTACAGTATAGTTAATGTTTATGAGATTGTGACAATTACCAATCATTCAGATTTTTTTTAATTAAATCATTCATTAATGTCACTAATTATTCAGTTGCCAAAAGTGTCAAAAAAGACATCATATGGCCTTTTGCACCGCAGGAACTATTTCATAGTACTCAAACTAATTGTGGAATATATATATTAGGGGTGTAACGAAACGCGTATTCGTATTGAACCATTCGGTACAAGGCTTTCGGTTCGGTACGCATTACAAACCGAACGTTTCAGACTACTTTTATATTTGAAGAGAATAAAGTGTGTGAAATATAATGCAGTGCTCTCAAGTCTCAAGCATTTACCGTGAGACACACTCATTTCAGCCAGTTCCCACGCTCTCACGCCACACCTTCTCACACTGAAAAGTAAGAGATAGCGATAAATTGTATATACAATTAATAGATGAGGTGCAAGCATATGATGTTAAGTTCTCTGCCGAGTTCAGAACTACCAGCCAATCAGAAATGAGAACTTGTGGTTTCGGGGTAAATTTCGTGATGCCCCCAAGTGCCAGCTTGCCAGCACGTTCGTTACTAGGCAATATGGGTGCGTACACGCACACACGAAGTGGAATTGGAAAGAGAAATAGCGACGAATGCGGTGGGTAATCCCGTCATTATTTATTTATGTTTATTATTTACTTTTACGATTCCTGGACTAAATCAGTTGCCATCATCAGCACTATTATCACTAAAGTAGTTTTGTTTTATTTGCTGCTAGAAGAAACCCGAACCGTGACACCACTGTGTCGTATCGAACCGAACTGTGATTTTTGTGAACCATTACAACCCTAATGGGTGTAATATATATACAGGGTGGGCCATTTTTATGGATACACCTTAATAAAATGGCCACTATGGTCACCACCCATCTTTTTTTTGTGTGTGTGTACCTTATTTGAAAATATGATTAACCTTGATTAAATTAAATCTTACAGAGAACTCCTAACACTGTTTTTAACTTCAAATAAGTTACAAACAAAACTACCACTAAAAATGTTGAAGGCAAGATGTCCAAGGTTTCGAATAATATTTTTTTTTTTAAAAAAGGTGCTGCTCTTTTATATAGTTTGTAAATTTTTAATAGTATTTTAGGGGAACCAGTTATCCGCATGCAGTTTTAAAGAAAATGCCATTGAATTACTTGTGGTGGTGAAAGAAAGATGTTTTTTTTTCCTATCAGGAAAACCTTTTTGCACTGATGTTTTACTTGGCAGATGTTCCTCGGCTATGAAGACATTAGTAGTCATGGCATTGATACGGTGAGACTTGAACAACATGAGGACAGAGCAGGGTGTCTTTCTGGTGTCAGCCAGAGCTGCATTGCTCAAGGGTGCTTACCTACGAGGAAAAAAATAAAAATAAAACCAGGAAAACAGCAAGGCCAGGAACCAGTTACGCATATCTGCTTTCTCATTTTCTCAAGGGCTCAAATGCCTCTATGAATTAATCTGAGAGATTAGGCGAAAGACTCCGACCTCCATAACACGACGCGGATCTCGGTTTCAGGAGGTGGAATGAAAAGCAATCCTGCGTTCCTCTCGTTCCCCTGTCAGGATTGCTAATTAAGCCCCTGTGATAATGATGAAGGAGATTCATTTGGCCAAAATGTCACCACACTTCATTCCTCGCTCTCCCTTGTTAATTTGAGATTTATTTATTTTCGGTTTGGGTTAAAGCTACTTAAACACAACTCTTAATAGACTCACCATCATCGCACCCATGATCCCCTTCATCGCCATCCGAGTGAGCGTGTGACTCATTTACGTATATTTCATCTGAGACTATGTACAGTCCATTTAAATAGCTCTGAGAAATAAAAAGTCTCGTTGAGGAAGACATTAGCATTTGAAAGCTGATCTCAAGGTCTGCTGGAACGGAGCCTAATTGGTGGCTCTTGGTGACACAGGTGTCTTAATGACCAGTGATGACCATGTGCTGGGCTGTAATGGAGCTAGCTGGCCAAGATCCTAATTGACCATTTCACTTTTGCGAGGTCTGATGATGCCAGAGGACCCTGGTGTGTGTTTGAGAGTGTGTGAGGAGTTTGTGGCCTCACAGTCATTAAGAGCACTGATGATCTTACTCGAAAACTCACGCTACTAATGGTGGCCATTTTTGCCATGGAGACAGTGAGTAGGAGGTGGATGAAAGGCTGTTGTGGTATCTGTGGTAGTGGTGTTTTTTCCTTAATGAACACGGCTGGCCATTAGCTGTAGGTGATACGTGAAGAGCTTGTTTGGAGAGACTCTAATGCAAAAGTAAGACCTCCATCACCAAAGGATGAAGACAAATGAATCTGTCCATCTTCCCAGAATCTATTTCATCAGGGCAGGGTTGCACCAGCCAGTCCTGAGGTCTTGGTTAAATTGGATGAAAAGATCATACTGGTTAAAAAGTATAACTGTGTACTTTATTTTGGTGCAGTATTTGATTGCTTGTAGGTCGTAAGCTGTCTGTAAAATCCGATGAGATTTTTTTGTAAATGTCAGTGTTAACAAATGATCTTTTCATTAGCATAAATACACAAATAATGCGGAAATAGAGTAAACCACATATATACATAAGCGATTATATAAATACTAAATATTTAAAGACTGTTTCTAAAATCTATATGGTCCAATTATTAAACACTAATGCCACAAAATTATAGATAAAATAAAAAAAAATGTTGTCCCAAAAATCTTCTGTAATATTAAAACTGTTGCAATGCATCAGTCACTTCTGCTTTCTCTTTATATTTTCGTTGATAGAATTGAGCAAAACTGACAACATTGTGTCTAAAATAACACAATATTAACTTCTTATTTCTAACTGAACTGTTGTTTCAGCTCAGTATCACATTTGCACTCGTGTGATATTGCACTTAGCCTATATAATCATTATTATATGATTATAATATAAAATAGTGGCAGATTTTGTTGCACACATTCATGATGGACAGCCATTCAATTGTTTTATGTAAAAAATCAATCAGTATGTTTAAAGGATTAAAGTCTATCACACAAAACATGAGCTCACTGATGTAATCCAATCAGCTTGTAAGTTTGTTCCAATCGATCGAACGCTTCAGTAAATATTTAGTTTATGCATGAGGTTGTGTTTCGAGTGAATTTAATAGTTCATCTCAACAAATATTTACTAGCATGCAAGTTTCAGCTTAGTAATGCCACAGCTATAGGCTAAGCTTTAAATTGCATGCAGCTGGTGCAATCAGGCCCCACGGTTTTCTTGTTTGCTTCAGAGACTTACTCCCTCCATGAGAAGACAATATACTGAAGGAGCTTTAAAGATGTCAAGAAGGAACAAGCAAAGAAGAGAACATCATAAAAACACATAAAGGATAAAAATACAACACCTTGAGGGACACCTGTGCTTCAGATTCATGTCTGTAGCTGCAGGGTCCCACTAGTTTTGCCTGTCTTCAGAAGATGAGGTACATAAGAGCTTCAGAGAGCTCTCAGCTGCTTGAAGTAGGCTATTCACAGATCTGAAAATCCTCATTCTCTCTAAATACAACCACTGCCCACAGTGTGGACAACACCAGGTTTGTCTCAAACACAAGCTGACCTGCTGGTCAGGCTTCCGAGTCTTCATTATGTAGCAACTTACTATATGACCCGAAACAAATTCAAGTGCACACAAGAGTACATTAAACTTTACAGTTTATTAAAGGAATAATTCACTTTTTTTAATTTGCTGAAAATGCCAGGCCCTCAGGCCATCCAAAATATAGATGAGCTTGTGTCGTCATTAGAATAGATTCGGATGACATTCAGTATAACCTGCTCACCAGTGGGTCCTCTACAGTGAATGGGTGCCGTCAAAATGAGAGTCCAGCTTATTAAAACATCCCAATAATCCACAAGTAGTCCACAAGGACTCTGGTCTGTGAGTTAACTCCTGGGGAAGCGAAAAGTTGTAGGTTTTATGTTTCAACTATTTTCACATTAATACTTTAATAATTTAATAATCAACATGTTGAATAAAATATCTAACGTATTAAAATCAAACATGAATTAACCATGAAAATCGCTTGCAACCTGATCAACCCAACAGCAGTATATTTTAATATGAATACAATATGCAGTAAAAATGTTGTTTATGATTAACCATACCTAATGCATCAACTAATATTAATATTTACAAAGCCAAAGAAACGTTTATGTAAAATGTAACATTAATATTCAACGTTACGTAATATGTTGAAAGTCTTAGAATTCAGAATACTTAAAAAAATCAATTTCTATCAAAGTAGTAAATTTAATTTTAAAACTTTTGGTAACACATTAGAATAGGCAACACTTGTTAATGTAAGTGTCACAAGCCGCACTTCCGTGGCTCTTTCCGGAACTTGGCAGCGGGAACCTTCGCCGGCGTTTTAGCGTTCCTTCCCGGACTCATTTAACTCACGTACTTGGGCAGATTTCCTATATATATATATATATATATATATATATATATTTTTTTTTTTTTTACAGTTTTAAATATATCCCATTTTAAGAGGCCATGCAATCTTTACAAGCTATTTTAACTTGTCTCTCTTGATGTTGTGAGCATTTACACAGCACTCTCTCGTTTCTATAAAATAACCGTGAAAATGCCTTAGTTTGTGTAGACATACACAACTAACATTTGATTCAGGTGGAATTTTAACTCACACATTCTTTTTGCTTTTTTTTTTTTTTCTCAGAATGGGCCTGACATAATATGGGCTGTGAGGATAGGTTAGTGTATGTGATGTGCTGAAGTCTAGTGGTGTGGTGGATTTCAGTGGCAGTATTTCTTTACACTGAGGGACAGACTCAGGTTCTGGGAACTGTTTTGTTGGCAACACTGAGCTATTGAGGCTGAGGGAAAGCCGATGAAGAAACCGACCTGACAAGGCGGATAAGCGAGCGAGAGAGATTGTGAGAGAGGTGGGGGAGAGGAAGAGGAGGAGGAAGGGTTGAGGTGAGAGGAGGCTGTGGTGTTTGGGTTGCCACTGTGATGGGAGATATTCAGCCTGCAGCCAGAGTGATCTGCAGGCAGGTTGGCTGTAGGCAAGACAGCCCTGCCAGGTTCCTTCATCTACACACAGACACACACACACACACACACACAATGTGTTTCTAGCTACCCTTATTTAAAAATATTCCCTAGAGTGAGTCAGTCTGCCATACCAATGCACAGAGAAAAACAAGAGAAACAAAGAAAAGTAGGAGGGGGGAAAAAAAACAAAGAGCAGTGTTAAGCACCAGGCTACAATCATTTGCCAATATATTGTAATTACTGTAAACAAGCTGGCAGTGTGTATAATAAATATGTTGTTTAACAACAGGCTTTATTCCAGTTAAAACTCTAATTTAATGTAGCATTAGGCTACTATGATGACATTACTACTAATCAGAAATACTGACAATTAACTAAATAAAAAGTTAGTTAGTAAAGTTCTAGACTAAGATGTTAATATACCATATTTTGTAACAAAATAATAAATATTTATGAAGCAAAAAAATACACACAAGGGGGTTCACAAACAGGGTTTAGCTTAAGCCAGGGCTAGGTTTTAGTTTAAGATATTTAAGCAACTTTTACAAAAATGCCTTATAAGAAAATATTACAAGTGAGCATCTTAACACAGAACAATGACACTGACATGTTTTAAGATATGTCAGAGCAAGATATTTTCATCTGAGACGGCTCAAACATGCAATTTAGTCTGGGACTAGCTTAAGCCTTGTCTGTGAAACTGAGGGATAGTGTATTTAAAAGGTTGAAAGTGTTTTCAATTATATGAGGATTATTATGAGACGTTGTCACAATCTGATCATGTTATGTGATCAAAATTAATTGATTTAATCATTCATTCACTCACTCATTTTTTCTTTGACATACTGTATAACAATAGCTGTCACTTAAAAATAAATAAATTACATGTATACATTTTTTTCCTTCTTCCTTCTCATGTAGTTTAACCAGAATGAAGGAAAAAATCTACAACTTCACCTAAAATAGAATTATATATATATATACACAGTATAAGCTAAATATTAATAAAAACTATAACTATGGTAACTAGTAACTATGATACTAGTGACAACTGCTGTAGCTCATTCTCTCCTCCACCAGAAAAAAAAATTACATCTCTGCTATCAATACTGTATTTCTCACTCAAATGACCCTCGCGCCATCCCACCGACCTTAAAATCTTATGTTTGAACATGGAGTGTCACCAAAGAGATTACCTCTGTCTGACATTGCATCCTTGCAGGTCCATTAATCAAAGCGGCAGGACACCTCTGAATAATTTAAGTGCTGTGTGGGACCCATCTCTCCTTTGTTTTATTAATTAATTTAAGAGGGCAATGGGAGTGTTCATTTGCTTCCTCTTTGCCCTATCATTGTTAAATCGGCAGATTGATGGCTCAATTTGCTGAGATATAGCAGGGGAGATTGTTCGATTTGATTCGAGGCTTAAATCATTGTGCTGCATGCTTTTTGAAATTGTCATCATTCTGCAGAATTATGGTGGAATGCTCTTTATATGTGAAGCATGCATGGAGAGTTCTATAAAATGATACACAAAGAAAAATGTTATACTGTCTGGCTTCAAAACTAGTGCTGGGCAATGATTAATAGTGATCTGCATCCAAAATAAAATATTTTTTGCACTTAACATATGTGTGTATGACAATAACTATCTGGCAAACCAACCTAAAATAGTTAATTCTAAATGAAATAAGCCAATTTCATTCAAAGCAACAAAAACCAAAATAATTGAATTTTACGCAAATGAGCTACCATGTGTTGCACCAATTACCGGTAAATGTTCAGACTATGATCTGCTGCCTGATACAGCTGGATACAGCACTCAAGTTAAACACCTACTACAGACCAACAGCACCGACACTTGGCCACCTCCAGCTATTTAATCACTGTCAGTGTAAACACCCCTTTAGAAGGCAGCTGTCTATGCAGGCAGAGATATAACTGCTGACCTTTCTGTATTGACGCTAATATTTATGTAACCATATTTACTTGCAGACATTTGAAAATGCTGTTACAGAGATTTAAACATAAATGAATCGGATCAGACCATGTACAATCAAGTTACTGTTATCGTTATGAGGAAAGACATGGATCCAAGCATGTCTGTCTCCCTAATAAAACAAACCATTGATCTCATTCCAGGGTTTTACTGTAAGCTATTGTTTAGCTACAGTTATATTACTGCAGAGCCGAGGTGCCAGGAAGTGCTTGGAACACTGCTGATAGATTGAAAGAGAAGGAAAGAGAGAGAGGGGGCAAGGAGTGAGTGTGTGAAGTGAGAAAGAGCGATAAAGGCACTTGCAAGAGAGCATAGAATAAGGGAGAGGCAATCAGGAAGGAGAAAAATGACATTGAACAGGAAGGTTTTGACTTTTAATCAGTACTAGAAGTTATAATGACATGAAAATGCGTTCATTAAATATTACTGAATTATACACTCGCTGCAGGTCTAAGTAATATTGAATGGTGATTCATAATGGGTAGTGCACCGGTTAGAACTGAACTGAAAATGCATTTTAAATTCCAATTTGAATCTAATTTGGATTTAAGTAACAGACAGTATGCTGATTTGGAATCTGAATATACTGTAACTAGAATAGAATGAAAATAATGTTTATTTCAATACCTTCATTTGGTGCACTGAACGAGACCGATGCTGTTGACATCAAACTGACGTCAAAATCCATCTGATGAAATGGAAATATCCATAAATGCTAATATGGCATGCAACAATCAAATACGTAAATTAATTGGAAGTAACTATGAATGACTTCAGAATATCTCAACCTATTTTATACTGTATACCCACCACTATGGCGCCAAAGAGCGTCTTGCATGTCCCGATAATATGCTGTATCCAAAGGACAACACTAGAGACATAACCTAGCTATCATGTTTCCTTAATAAAACCTTTTACTGGCAACCTACTGTCTTCTGTTCCCACACTTTATGTTTGTTAGCTTTCCCTGCTGCTGTATCTGTGGGTAGTAAGTCGTCCTTGGCCTGTCTTCTGTACAGGACATGTGTGATGTATGTTACATGACTTGAGTTTGGGGTTTCCCTTCATCCAGGCCTTCATAGTTGTGTGTGTGTTTGTGTGGGCAGGGAATACAGATTATGTAAGAAGCATTGATCATATCTGTGCAGCTAATTCTGCTATAGTTTCACTACCCAGAAGGTTTGAATCCCGATGGACTCTGGATGAACAGTACTTCATGAGTTGGGGGAATGCTAATGAGTAAAGGAGCTATGGATTATATAGGCTTCCAACTGTTTAAAGCCTTTGACCAGAAGTATGTTGAGCTATTCATAAAAGTGTTATGCTTAAGACAGATATGCCTGATCTACACCACTGGTTTGGACATTCTCAACTGAATTAATGTTTTTTTCTAAAAAATCTGAAGGCTTATTATTAAATGTTTGAACTGGACAATGAATGAAGCATAAATACTAATGTAATACTTCAATCTGATGCAACTAATGAAGACAGATATCTATCTTTCTGTCTATCTGTCAATAAACCTTCAAATATCTAGCCAATATTCAGTGTTTTTTTCTTGACAAGTCTTGTGTTTCCTTTGTGAAGTGGCTAGTTTATATTGTGTTGTGTTTTGTTTTACTTGTATTGTGGCTTGTTTCCGTTGGGAAGTGGCTTGTTTGACTTTTATTTTGGCTTGCTTTCTTTGTGATGAGGCTTGTTTCTGTTGTGTTGTGGCTTATTTCCATTGTGTTGTTGCCTGTTTTCATTGTAAAGTGGCTTGTTTTACTTGTATTGTGGCTTTTTTTCCGTTGTGTTGTGGCTTATTTCTGTTGTGAAGTGGCTTGTTTCTGTTGTGCTGTGTCTTGTTTCCACTGTGTTGTGGCTTTACTACGTGTATGCTTTTCATTCATTATCTTGTCAGTTAATCCATTAGTAAATAATTTCATAAGCATAAAGCTTTTAGATATTTTCAATTTAAAATGAATTTGGTTGTTGTGCCATATTAACATTCAAGGTATTTTATTTCACCATTTGGATTCTGACCCGTTTGATGTCAGTCTCATTCAGTGAAAGCATTGAAATATCTTTTCCACAGTCAGAACCAAATGGACACTTTGGTCTGAATCAAGGCTAACGCTTTCTTAATCTCACCTCTTTTTGAAGTTGGACTTGCTTCAGAGGGCCAGACTAAAGATTGTGCGCCAAGGTTAAACGTGGCTGTAGGATGATGAAAAGCAGGAAATGGGCCATGTCTGCCTTTAGTTATTACTGAGGTAATGTATGTCGCCCTGGCAACAACAGCTTTTAAGTGAGGCTCCATTAAAGAGAAGTGCTTCTGGTGAATTCAGGAAAGGCGGACAGAGTTTTAAAACGATTTTTGAAAAAGTTACAGTCAATAAAGCAAGCCAAAAGTTCTTTGTATTTCTAAGAAGGTCGTCCCGGCTTGAGATGCTGGCGTCCAGCGATCACCGTGAAATGAAGCTTCCAGAAATACCCATTCCTTGCAGGAGAGTTGTTGTTATCCTTAGCACTTAGCTCATTGACTTAAGGCTAGACCCAAGGCAGACACGACCCAGCAAAGAACTCTAGGCAGCCACACGTTAAAAATATAACGATAAGGAGAGGCTAAAGTCAGACAAATAAATGCACCCGAAAGTCTGAGTTTGCTCGCAATTGTGACTGAAATAGTATGTGTCTGCCATGAATTGTGTGCTGACAACTTAGCTTAGATTTGAAGCAGCTTTTCAAGATAAATTCCTAGTGGAGTTCAGACTAGTACGATCACGAGCTCAGCGGTCAAAAGTTCATATTGCTTTTTATTTTTTTTATTTTTTGCTTATAAAGAATGTGTTGATGAAAGCGAGAAAAAAAAAAAAAGTTGAGCAACGACTGTGGAGGAATGGAAAAAGCACAGGAAAAAAACGGATGAGGGTGGCAAGCGAAGATGATAAATTTGTCTGACGCATTCCTGCTAATCTTGTAAAGCCTATGGCTGACAGGCCGCCGTCATATCCCTTCGTACATTGCTGTGGGGTCAGATAAGTGGTACACGTGAGGGCGATGACTGACAGCTGTGCCGGTGCTGCGGGGCACTTAAACAGGCTCCATAAACATACGCAGTCTTTGTTATCGCACAAATTCTCCTCTCAACTAGGAGTGCTCAGGGAGTGTGTGTGGACAGCTGATACCTGCTCTGGGGGGTTTAGATCAAATTATTCTCAATTACTGTTTTTAGTTGTGACAACGCAAACTAGGACTGTGTAGGGTCATAGCGAGGTATAAACAGAAATAATTTGATTAATTTGGATATTTTATGCATGGAAAACATGTCCTATGGTAAACATGTCTGTCACACAAATACTGTAGACGTGCCATGGTACAAACAAACTCTCTTAAAGGAATGTCAGTTTAGTGACTCTTATTCTACCCCACTGTAGTCTCACTTTTTTTCCCTATCCAATTAATTCTTATGGGTTACTGTACACTTTATCTATTTGTGTCAATGATTTCAATTACAATACATATTCTTCACCTACACTTCAGTAGCACTTACACAAATCAAACCTTACATTTGAATTTCTGTCTATATCATAAAGGTTTTTACATATGGATTTGTTCATATATAATTTGCTTGATTATATACAACATTTGAATATATATATATATATATATATAGTGTTTTATGACAGTTATAAGAATTTTCTGAATTATACAGTCACAAAAATTAGATACTCAAAATTAAACAAGACTTTTGAAACTGACATCCAGTTTTTCGATTTTTCTACTAGTGATGTATGCAAATTAGCACATATTTCATTAAATAATGACTAATTTGCACATCTAACCTAACATTGTATTAAACTTGTAATATATATATTTTTTTGTATTGCAATTATCAATGTAATCAATCAGCTGGCGATAACTATTATTTTTTGTTTGTTTGTTTGTTTCACCATATTCACCTGGGGTCCGTTCTTCTAACATCACTTGATACATCCAAGATGAATTGAGACATCTAAGATGAGATCAGTGGCTAATTACGATGTGGCTAATTTGGTTTGTAATTTGGAAACACTGATCACAACCCCTTCAATTGGTTGACGAAATGGCAAAAGAGCGAGCTCGATTTTTTTTTCCTCAAGCGGAGCAAGAGCTTTTATTTGAGGCTTATGGAGAATTCCAAACTTTAATAAAGACACATCTTACTTGTTTTTTTCTTTATGTTATTTTATTTATATATATATATATATATATGTATTTGCTTCTGCAAAACATCATCTCAAATATCAGGCTGTAACGTAGGAGACAGGAGGCGTGCGGATCCAAGTGCAAACTTCTTTATTCAACAAACACAGAGTGGAGCCAGGCAAGGTCAAGAACGGCAAACATGTACATCCAAAGCAAAGACAATAGAATCATCCAAATACATTGCATGGATCAGGCAAACAGTGTCCAGGCGGGCGAAGCAAGAGCAAGAGTCTGGGGCAAGCAAGGTCCACAACGGTAAATACAAACGGGAACACAGGAATACAAAAACACAGGAAAAACACAGAGGGGAGAAACTCACGGTAAATCCACAATGATATGCGACAAGACAATGAACAAACAACCTTTAAATACAGCACATAATGAGGTAACGAGGGGACATACAGGGTTGGCATGAAAACAGTGGGAGACACATCATAATACAAGTCCTTAACACAGAACGGAGGGATAGAAAAACACAGAACATAGGCCAGGCTGGAGTGCCCTCTAGCGGCTTCTGAGGGCAACTCCAGTGCCACTCATGGCACAGGCAATTACCAAAATGGTAGAAATGTAGAAATATTGTGCAGCTATGCAACTAGTGTACTATAATATTTAAATATTTCAGACACTTTGACTTCTGTGAAATCAAACTGCCCACTTAGGAAGCAACACTGATTGACACATGCTGTTGTGCAAATAGAATAGACAACAGGTGGAAATTATAGGCAATTAGCAAGACACCCCCAATAAAGTAGTGGCTCTGTAAGTGGTGACCACAGACCACAGTTCTTATGCTTTCTGGCTGATGTTTTGGTCACTTTTGAATGCTGGCAGTGCCTTCACTCTAGTCGTAGCATGAGTCTACAACCCACACAAGTGGCTCAGGTAGTGCAGCTCATCCAGGATGGCAAATCAGTGCGAGCTGTGGCAAAAAGGTTTGCTGTGTCATTCTGCTGCATGCAACATCCTCCAGCATGACCAGTGGGTCAGTAATGCTGTGGGGTGTCATTTCTTTGGAGGGCTACACAGCCCTCCATGTGCTCGCCAGACGTAGCCTGACTGCCATTAGGTACGAGATGAGATCCTCAGACCCACCTGCTGGTGCGGTTGGCCTTGGGTTCCTCCTAATGCAAGACAATGCTGGAGCTCATGCGGCTGGAGTGTGTCAGCATTTCCTTCAAGACAAAAGCATTGATGCTATGAACTGGCCCGCATGTTCCCCAGACCTGAATCCAGTTGAGCACATCTGGGGCATCATGTCTCGTTCCATCCACCAACGTTCCACCACAGACTGTCCAGGAGTTGGCGGATGCTTTAGTCCAGGTCTGGGAGGAGATCCCTCAGGAGACCATCCACCACCTCATCAGGAGCATGCCCAGGCATTGTAGGGACGTCATACAGGCACATGGAGTCCACACACACACCACTGATCCTCATTTTGACTTGTTTTAAGGACATTACATTAAAGTTGAATCAGCCTGTAGTGTGTTTTTCCACTTCAATTTTGTAATTCCAAAACCAGACCTCCATGAGTTAATACATTTCATTTCCATTGATAATTTTGTGTAATTTTGTTGTCAGCACATTCAACTATGTAAAGAATAAAGTATTTAGTAAGAATGTTTCATTTATTCAGATCTAGTATGTGTTATTTTAGTGTTCCCTTTATTTATTTTGAGCAGTGTATTTTTATTGTATAATTTTTTTTTCTTAAATGTCTTCTCTCCTTTCTTTTCTCTCCACTTCACTCCTCCTTTCTCTTCCTCCTCCCTCTGTCCCTGATGACTTATCGACCACCCTTTGTGGTTTTATCCGAAGTCTCTCAAAACTCCTGGCTCTGTCTGTCATGCAGCCTGCTGAGGGATTGTTTTGGAGGCCACCGTTCTGTAATTGAAAGCGTGGTTAGAAAGACGAATGGTCCCACCGGTAGCTTCACTCTAGAGGAAAGTCATGACCAGTTGTGTAAAAACAGTAACACACACCATGTACCCACCCTGGGGTTTCACAATACCATCTAACGTTAGCTTGCTACATCACATGTCAAGGGTGGCATTAGAGTGTCATGGGACAGCCTGACAGAAAAAAAAAAAACTATGAACTACCTTTCCAAATCCCTTAGCGGAGCTTGATGGAGAAGGTTTTCATGTGTCTCAAAGTAAACATCCCATCTGCTGGGTAAATTGGAGCAGAAGGAACACCAGTGGTGGTGGGTTAGATAAGCTAGCAATTAGCACTTTATGTAGTAAAAACAATTGTCTTTCTGTCCTCCACTGCTCTTTTTGAAAGAAATCATCTATATTTCTACTTTTTCTCTTATCTAAGATGTTGTCTTGTTCACAGCATATGTAAGGTATTAAAGCATGGTCTTAATGCATTCATTGTGACGTGCTAACTTCCATCCTCACAGGCCTGTGTTCACAAGCTCTAGCAGAAGCTTTTTCGCCACTCACGCGGAACTAATTTTTGAGAGCAGAAAGTTGTCGTGTTTTTTTTTTTTTGCTGCTCTTTACTTCTGTTGTGCTTCAGTATTCTGTCAGGCATCTAGAGAGACCATGCCAGTATGTTTTGTGTATTTGAAATCCTGACTGACTTGATCTGACACAAACTTCACATGCTGACAGCATCTGAATAAAGGCCATTTTCCTCAGTCACCAATGTTTTTCTCAGTCACAAAACGCAAAAAAGGTGATGTATACAAGTAGATCTACACTGACCTTAGCAAATTGAAAATAGATAACTGCAACAATGACATCAACAAAAATTCTACTGATCTGTAATTTGCCCATCAACACTGAAAATAAAAATACTTCATGAAGATGCAGAATTACAGTACGATTAAGTTCAAGTGTGGACCAACGAGTTCTACAGGTATCAAATGAACATACTGTGGATGTTGATTGAGGTACTTTCTGAAAGTAAAATATACATCCACAAACAGAACAGTTAATTCAGGGCTCATGATTATGGACAATTTATCCAAAAAGCAGTGTGAAAGAGCTTGGGGTAAAATAAAACTAGCAAACAAAGCCCTTGCTTTTCAAATACAATTATTGGTCAGCACAGATTAGCAAGAATTGCAATAATTTGACTAATTTGATATGATTTCCATCCAAGAAGAATATTTGTTTATTATAAATGATGTAAAATTGTACTTAGTATTTTATTTACATTGCTGTTTTGTTAACACGTTCTCACTCCCAAGATATTGACGTTACGTACTAAAGCTTGGTCAAGTTTGTCTTAATTTTAATAGTTTAATAGTTTTTACAAGTCTTCTGAACAATGTCAATGTCTTTATGAGAGTTAACGCACTCACGTCTCATTAAAAATACATACTCTCGTCCCGTAGAATGATGCAATTGCGACACACAAGAGCCAATAACATTTCACAACCAAGGTTGACATAAGGCTTCTTCTTGCTGCATTTCTTTACATTTACGCACAGAGACTAAAGCACAGGATGAGCTTCTTGACAGACAGAGATGACAATTGCGTCTATTCCTCTCACAATTAAAACGTCCCAGTCCCTAAACCTAACCCTACCAGAAAAAATCTTTCCTAAAATCAGTGGGAAATGATAGCTGATTAAGAAAGCATCTAACCCTGATCATAAGCCTAAAACAGATATTTTGAATGTTCAAGAATGATCAAGAATGATGATCCAGGAACATCTTGTACCGGCGAAATCACGCTCACCATAGGAGTAGTTATGTGCTCATGAATGTGCAAACAATGTAATATAAATAAAACTGTTGAGACTATTTGAACTGATAAATCACACCCCAACATATATGCAATAATGGCTACATAATAATTTAATCATGACATAAAAATTCACAGTACTCTACCTTTCACGCACACATTGTCGACACAAGTTACTTATTCAAAGCAATGGACAAACCTATACATCAATAAGTGCAATATGTGATATGTTGGGAGTGAGAACATGTTGCAACTGTAAAGAAAACTACTAAGTTACAAATAAGAGACTGTGGTTTTGCGCAGTAGCGCACAAAAATGCATAGGACAAATTTTGTTGTGTTTCAGCTTGTTTCTGTTATTTTGATGTTTTCAAAGTGTTGTT
>JAUMHR010000060.1:7184792-7195873 GCA_032361145.1 Enteromius fasciolatus | reverse complement strand
TATTTACAATGGTAACTATACAAAACGTGTTGCACTAGAAATCCGTCTAGCTTCAGTTTTCAACAATAATTATTCATGTAGTGAATACAGTTCATACAGCAAAATACAGTTTTAATTAAGTAAACTGTACAAGCAACAAAAAAATTAATAATTATATTTAAAAAAATCTAAAATTGGTTTGAACCTTGAACAGTCCACAAAACATGGTCATCATTTAGTATAAATTCCTTTCCATGTTTGATTGTACTTAGCAGACGAAAGTTGGTGGTGCATGAACTGAAGTATTGTCAGAGGAATGAGTTATGAGCAGGAAATGTATTTAAAGCATTTATATGTATATTAAAAAAACTAACAGAAGAATAAACAAAACATTGCAAACTGCAAAGTCTCCACAAATCTCCAAAAGGCAATACATATAACTCATAGCAAAGCCAGACTTTTTTCTCCCTACTAATTCTGTCGTATCATCATCAGCCAGAGCCATATGGACGATTCCACTAAACAGAGAAAGAGAAAAACTTGCTTACAGATGGTCATGGTCTAAACACTTTGATCGAATGTTTGGCTCTGGCAACCCAGAATGACCCTCGTTATTGGTTTTGGTTCTGCTTTTACAGTTAAAAGCCGATATTGTGTATCAAATGGTTTTATAAAATGACAAACATAATGAGGACTTCCCAGAAGTTCAGTCTATTTTCAAATGATGAGCCAGCAAAATGCATGCCGCACTGACTCCAGGTGCCTTGCGATTCAAGCTTATAATTAAAGTAAACAATGAAGCTGAAGACTCGTTCTTAATGAAACTGAGGATGCCTGGAAAAGTAATTGATTAAAATATCAAGTAAAACAGTGATCGATCAAGCTATTGATGAATCACTTGTTAGGAAGCCTTGTCAAAGATGCAGAACCTCATCAGGTTTTGTCGAAAAGGCCTAGGCTCCATTGATTAAGCATTATTAAAGGAACGCATGCTCTTGTATTGACTGCCTATTAAACGCATATCAGCAAGCAGCAAGTATGACAAATGATCAGGGTGTTTAGAGACTTCATTATTCATAAGTCATTCCAGGAACAATGTAAATGATGCTCCCCCTTCCCTCACCAAACCCCATGGGATGTGATCTAACAGTGGAGTGGAGATGATGAGGAACTCTGTGTTTCAGTAGGAAGTAGGTGTTTAAATCCCTTCTATCAATCGCTGAGGCTTAAAGAGACAATCTGGAAATGCTGATCCCAGCAATTAGTGCTGTTTAACCACATGTGGGTGGAATAACATTATACATTCAGATTATGAGAGTGCTGATATTTTGATGTACCACCAGCTGCCGATTGAAAACAAAAACATCACATATGGGGCAAAAATGGTCATGCTGGACCATCTTCTTGAATTGACATGACAGCTGCATTAAAAAAACAGAAGTTAAATTTGGCTTTCAAAAGATGTTTGCAACTATATCTTAATGTGGCTTCAAATTATGCATTTGAATCACGAAAGACAAGTCAAATGTTAGTGGTAAAGTCTCCTAACGTAATTGTTAATTTAAATCAGTCATGTATTTTAATGCAGACTATCTGAAGGTATGTAATTATTGTAACAGGCAATGTATGACTTGTCCAAACACAGTTTCAGGGAATATATAAATAGGATTTTTTTTAGCCACTGCTTGTGCGTCTACCAGAGGTCTGCTTGTTCTAGTTTTGACCCTTCCGTTCTCACAAGTATGTGTTGTTTGGCTTACTAGCTGGTACTAGTACTCAACTGATGTAACCAGCTTGCATATTTGGATGCTTTCATTATGGACAGTTGTTATCGTGGTTGGTTAGTGGCTTCTCAATGATCACCTTCAGTAATCCCTTGCTTGATTGGCATGTTGATGTCCTTTTGTGTTTGCGGGTTCATGTGATTGGATTTTATGTCAATGGCAACTTAAAGGTATGTAGAATTACCGATGTTGCTGTATATTATTTTATGTGGTAAATAATCTTCTAGTGTTTTTAGAAAGAATAGTTCTGGGAGTCATTATGTTAATACTTTTATTTACTAACCATAAAACGTATTGTCTCCGTAATATAAATTTGTACATGCTGATTAAATATTATTGTACATATAGTAGCCCAGTTTGTGCATTCGGACTTTAGCCATAAATATGTTTATTTTAAATTGAGAAATCTGTACTAACTTTTGTTTTATGTGTGTTTTGCTTTGTTCAAATTTGTTTTAGTTTGTATTTGCTTTGTTTACCTGTTTTTGTTGTTGCCGTTTTACTTGTGTGCATTTTTTGACAAATTAGGACCTACATTTGTATAATGACATGGGTATGACATATGTATTACAAGGAGAAGGCGACTTTTCAGGACAGTACCCCATGTCCCTACTTTTAAAAACACTTTTAAATCACACAGAATAGTTCAACACAGTGTACTAATCTAAATCTAAAAATAAGTTTCCTGTAGGAGGTAAAGTTAGATGTAGCTTGGTGTTGTGTTGTGTTGTGTGTCCAGAGTAGTAAGACTTTTTGTGATATACTGTAGGAGCCATGTGCTTATTAACTTGCTTATCAGCCATTGTTTCTTAGTGTTGTATATTTGTTCTAGTCCTGGTCCCACTGTCTTTTTATGATAGTGCTTGGTTTTTAAAATAAAGTTTTGTATTTTTTTATCAATGCCCTAGGCTCCCGTGTCCTTCGTTGGTGATCAATCCATAAGTATTAATATTTCCCTTTTGACAGGATGGCCTATTCGGTGTCTCTCTTTTCCTCACTTCAAATGCATGGCATACTGTATTGTGATATCGTGAGGCTCTCTGATCATTCTGGGCTGATGGTGTGAATTGCAAATTGCGAACTGGAACAGAACTGCGTGAGTCGAGATGAAAGAACGCCATTGTAAGTGGCTGCCAAGTGCCAAGCAATGTCAAAATACCATTCAGAGATGACTTCAATGCTTTCTCCTGTCCTCCGTCACACCTACAACAGATGCAGCTATGTGAATAAATGCTACAACAGATCTTATAAATCTCTCATTATTTGCCTCCTGGTTTTCCTGGAGACATACAGTGGCTAAGTGACTTGCTCAAGGCAAAATAAGGATAGAGGCATGGCACGGGAATTTTTTAAAAGTGGTTCTCACCTTGCTGGAAAATCTCAAGGGGATTTCATTCCCAAGTACATTTCCTGAGCTGCAGAACACCGTAAGCAAGAGTATCCGCCATAGTGTATCATACACATGACAGCAGTGGTATGTGAAAGGTCTTGAGCCATTAGCTCAACTTCTATGACGTGAATGACTGCACAAAAGCACGTCTTTTCTTTCTTGCTTCGCTTTGATGTCAAAAGCACTGCTTTTCTCTCCCTTTCTCAACATTCAGTCCGCATTTGCTTCAGGTATGTAAGTTTTTTAGTCTCTTTTTCACTTGCTCCCTCTATTATCTGCCAAGCTTCTCTCTAGACACTGTGCTAATGAGCCCAGCTGTGTGTGAACATCAGCAAACCATTTATGAGCATACTAGGGTTTTGAAGGAAAAGGTGTGTTCGGCTATAATTCAAATTATTTAAACCATCTCTCAAAAGCACTTAGCACTCATTTCCACCTTTCATCACATCCCCCAACCCTTCTATCACTTTGTCCTGCAATCGCTGGATGACGATCATTGTTTTTTCTTTCTTCCTCTCTGATGGAGCTTCTACTCAGAGTCGTCCTAATCTGTAAATCTCATCGGCGATATTTGAAACTGTTGGTAGACTGTGAAAACCCCACTTATGAGAACTTCAAACCATCATGGGCAGATGAAATTCGAATAAGTGTGACAGAAGAAATATGTATATTAAGACGGGAAGCACTAATCATTTCATCAGAATGTTCCGGACTCTGTATGGTCAAAGATTATCTGAGATATCACTCTTCATCTTTCATTTGACGCCAAGTCTCCATTTGGCTGAAGCAAACTGAATGTTGTTTTCTACGCATTTGATAATTTCCTTCAAAAATTTAAATCGTAAGGTGAATGTAACTAAAATGGATCCTGAATAGATGCAAATGTTTCATATCCCTTTAAAAAGCACTTAACATGACAGGTGTTTTCATTACGCTTGCTACCTTTCATTATGTTATGGCTGGAGATCGCATGAGGTAATGGAAAGTTTGGGTGATTTTCACGGTTGTCCTTGAAGACAACTTTCTTTTCAAGTGGTTTTCACCTGTTTGAAGAGCAAACAGGTGCTTCCTGACAAACAAAGGAAGAAAGATGCCTGCGCAAAGTCAAGGTTCGCGCCTGTGCTGAAAGCTCAGACAGGCAGATGGGTAATTTGTGTCTTGTAAGAGCATAGATGTGAAGTTATTCTCTTTGATTCTCTCTCACACTGGTCGGTGCGTCAGTGGAGATGTGGCGAATCCGTGCAACCTTAATGCATAAAGTTTTACAAGAGATCAAATGCTGAACAAAATAAACAAATGTTTTACAGCTGCTGGTATACTGACATATTTAATTTATACGAGAGGTACAGGGAAGGCTTCAGTCAATAAAAAATATGTTTATCGGTAACTTTAAGATGGAGTATGAGTCATTCATAGATAAAAACCCAACCCAGGGTCATTGGAAATGCGTGCCTCTAAATTTCTGCAACCCTGTAATGACGTACCTTACTGGACATTTTAAAGTTTCAAAGTAAAATGTCCGGATGCTAAAACACACGTTTAATACATGACTGTGGCATGTTTTCATGATGTTGATAGAGGTATGTGTTGCAGTGTTTTTATCATGTTGTTTGAGATACATTTTTATAGCCATTCAGAGTTCAAATACCCTGTGAGTAATGTAAAAGTAATGTAAAAACATATTCGCTGGTGCAGCCATGCTATTTCATCTCCACTTTTTCTGCTTAACCGAGTTTCACAGAGTTCGAACTGAATATCAAGGATGCACCTGTGTTTCTCTTGCCAGATCTGGGTTTGTGTGAAAGCTGATCCCCAGTCAGTTGTGGTCGACCACTGCGGTATTGGCTTTTCGTCTGACATTTGTTCTCAGATCAGATTAGTGAGGAAAAGCATCCTCCCTTTGGAACTAATAGGGTTTTTATCTCTGTGGTAAGTTATGTGAAGCTTTCTCCACTGTCAAAGGCATCGCTAACCTGTTATTGCTATCTAATACACATACCCACTTTCAAATACAAGAAGTATTACCCTGAAAAGTGTTCTGTTTATGGACACACTTGCATAAATGTCTCACTATGGTCTGATTGGGCTCAAAGATTCTCATCCATTGTCCTTGCTGTTGTAACCATGGTTACATTTTCTACAAGTGATTGTTCTGTTTCACTCCCTGAATCAAACAAACTACAAGAACTACATTACTAGATCCTGTATTCTTATTTTCTTAAGAGTCACTCAAAAAAATACATTTCCGTCAACCCTTACTCATCCCAAACTCTTAACATTCATCCACCTATAGAACGGAACAGAAAAAAACGTAACTATACATGAATACCAAATGTCAGAGAATGCAATTTTTCAAAATGATACTGAATGATGTTTCTCTGTTTTTCACAAATTGTGCTCATTTGTTTACCATGGAAGAAAGTAATGGCTAACGCAGGTTTACAACTGTAAATAATGTAAGTATTGAGTAGCTGCACTACACCTAAATATTCCCAAAGAATGTTCTGCTATTAACAAAAAGCAAGGGATAATATGAAATTAAAAGCACGTGTTATTCATTGAGAAATTATTCAGTGTTAGATAAGAAATGTTACTCTTGTTTCAGGATCCATATATCAGACAGCTTTAAATGTGTCAAATATTGTATGCAAGTGTGTAAACAATTAAAGTTATCATCAACAATACATACAAGTTTTCAAACAATGCTCCATTATAACATTCTTTATTTATCCAGTTCCCTGTGTGCTCTTTCATTTTTAGCATCTTTTGTTTCCCTCGTTTGTCGAAGTTTTGTGGTTGGTCTCACTGCATTTGTCATTGATACGGCAGTGTTTGATATTGATCAACAAATGCTTAAAAGCCACAAAGAAACAGATGTATGGAAAGATTCCCAAAGCAGCCAGACAAACACAACCATGAACCATAGCTCTAAAGTATTCATGAAATCACAGATCCTAATGTGTGTGTTCATGCATTTTCTGCATTGCATCAAAATCTACAAAACAAATGATTTAACCTGTTTAAATAATGGATAAAATGAAGCCCAGATGCATCACACTACCAAAACAGATCAATCATGCTGCCTCAACTCAGAGTGTTAAGTGCCTAGAGATGAAGGCAGTATCAACAGCTACATTTATCAGTATTGATGAACAATTAAAAATACTTCTAACATTTCTGACATGTTCATCACAACAGGGACCAAAGGAGCCAATCACCTGAGCAATAAACACTGTATAGGGACTGATGTAGATCTATATCAGAATCAGGCGCGTTAACAAAGAGAGACATACAAATATGCAGAGCAGTGGGCTGCGAAGACAGGGATTAAGAACCGCTGGTATTACATGACATTAAACACTTTTGTTTCTATTCTTGGGAAGTGTCTATTTATCAAAGAATCCTGAGAAGAAGGAAAGAAAACCCAGTATCAGTTGAAACTAAAATATTAAGCAGCACAACTGTTAACATTGATAAGAAGAAATTTTATTTGAGCACCATATCAGATATTTAAACACCTTTTCACCTTTTTTTCATCTGACGATAAAGACTGGAGAAAATTTGCTAAAATTTGCTATTACACACATGAATTGTATTTTAAAATATATTCAAATAAACATTTTTCAACTGTCATAATATTTCATAATATTAGAGTGTTAAGATCATGCTAACCAGCATAAATCAACAGACATGCTGCTATTGAACATAAAATATATGAAATAACTTCTATATAGCATACATGAATCCCCTAGTAGCAGATCTATCCAGGTGGAGCTGGGGAAGGTGGAGGGTTTCAGAAGCCCACTGCAATTGTACAAGTACATCAAGCACTTGCCAAGTATTTGAATGTTGAGCAGCAAGCTTATAAATGCTGATAAAAAGAACCACGTTGCAAAATATATATATTTATGTGACTTTTTTCTTAAATAAAGCAAAATAATGTGCCAATGGGGTAGGCAAAATAATCTTATTTTAAACAGAAAACAAGATTACTTTGCTTACCCCATTGGCAGATTATTTTGCTTGTTTCAAGTTTTGCCATCCAAGTTTTTTCACTTGTCTAGTCCTTCTTTTTGCTGTGCAATCAGATGTGATGATGTCATTATGACAGATTGAGTTTGAGCTATCGGTCTGCGCCAGAGCTTCATGCCAGAACTGTGGATGTAGAGATTACTTGGAATGTTGTTTGCCTATACTTATTAAAGCAATCTTCTTTGATGCTCTGATAAATTTATAAAACCGTTCTGTCTAATTAATCACAAGATCAAAACCACTAAGCTTTGGTACGGACATGAAGAGATTGATGTACCCTGCTAAGTTATGAATGCTGCAAACTGCATCGCTGGAAAGAGCAGGACTGATACTGACGGTTAAAGAGAACATAGACTCTCTTGTTCTGCTTTGGTTCTCTAAATCAGGGCCAAAGCCCTTGGGGAATAGAGGGCAGCATGTCCTCTGGCCCCTCTGGATAGAGTATATAAAGTTTTATCTCTTACCTGTCTCTCAAAAACTCCAACCTGCCTGGCAGAAATCCAATTAGCACTCTTAAGGCATAAGAGGCAGAAGGGGCTGACCTAATCACAGTGGAGATGCTGTCTAACAGATGGCATTATGGGATGTGGGGAGAACTGGGGGGATTTGTCAGTGTGCTGCTTGTTTTGCTCCTGGCTGATTCCAAAGGTGTTACTTTCAGGAAGCTGATGTACTGTGAGTGGTGGAAAGGAGGAGAGAGAAGAAGAACTCTTTATGCTGAAGTACAAAGCATTAAATCCCAGAAGTCTACTGGATTGAATCTTGGGAATTAATGAATATGCACTTATGAGTTAAGTTCAACAGGCCACATTTTACACTGTAAAACCTAATTCATTGATTTTATATGTATATTCAAGTTTTAGGGAGTTTTCACATATAATGCAATTAAACCCACTGTCATAATATTACAACATCCATTTTAGCTTAACTAAATTAAAGCTGCTTGTGTTTTTGTTTGTTTTGTTTTTTTTTTCTTCTCTTAGACCACAATTACCCATTCTTCAGCTACGGTAGCAATGCCATTGGATGCTAGATTTAAAAAAAATAGGCCTATTTACCTGGTCATAAACTCACACAACCTGTGAACTTCCTTTAAAGAGGATCTTTAATCTTATTTTACTGGATAAGTAAAATGCCATTTTTTTATTGCTTCTTTTTTTTCCTTGAGATAATTCAAATGTGTAGTTTTTAATAATTCACAAGTTTAAACGTTTTTGTTGCCATTTTGAGATTTAATTAAGATTTTATAATTTGTAATTTATAAGTTCAAAAGTAAAAAAAAAAAATATATATATATATATATATATTACTTTACTGGTTATTTGCTTGTTTGACCAAATATCTGCTTGCTGCATGAGAGACAGGTAATAATGTTTTGAAATGTGGATGGTAAAAGTGCTATTAGCAAGTAAAGGGCATATTAAGCCATAAGACAATATTGTACGAGTTCTGCATAATGTGTAAATTCGGTGAAATCTTTAAAATGCGTAAGTATGTTTATGATTAAATTGCACTTATTTTTTAAGACAGTAAAATGATCGTTGTTTTTTTTTAATTCCATTTCATAATGTCACCAGCCAAGAAAGACGGTCTCATTATATGTGTATGAAATATAACTGACCTGCTGCATGTAAAATATTTCCATAACTTAAAGATAAACATAAAAATGAGTAGCCATGTAACAATGACAAAAAATATCATGAATAAGAGAAGAATCAGATATGAGTGTTTAGACATAGCAGGTCAAATGCCAAGATATCAGATACATATCAGATTTAGAACCATGTATGAAAACGGTCCAAATCGGATGCAAAAAAAAATAAATAAAATTTTATATGTAACAATATCCATGCAAGATATTGGTGAGGGGAAAAAATCGTAATTGATTTACCATGTAAAATGCTGATCAATACACTAAAAATAAATAAATAAAATAAATTCAGTATTTATTCTTTAGCTTGTTTACAGTTTCAGGTGGTGCTTAGCGAAAAATAATGTTTTATGATAAATCGTTTTGCAATATTCCTTATTTCTAAATAACAACAAGCTGCTGCAAAATCAATTAATGTGCATGTTTAAGCTATCAATAAATCACAACCATGCTGTAGACCAATATCAACTTGTTTGCGCGAAAGTTTACCAGTTAAGCTAGTTACAAAACCTTCGAAGTGGCACCTACTACATGCATCATTCAAAACTCATATCCAAGTCTTTTCAAAAGAGCAGTGTTCACTCTCGATCATCTGCCACATTAGCATCCGTGTATATATCTGCCATTTTCTTTGCCTGACTCCATTAGCGATGGCTGTATATCTTTGACTCCATATTGACTTTCTTTCATCTTCTGTAGGAAACTCTATAGCTGTAGATTACAGACTGACCCTAAGGCTCCCTGCTCAAGAAGGGAGAGAGAAGCTCATGCCAGCTCAAGGTATAAGACGCACACACATAGAAAAGTCAATGACAGGATGAGAAAATGCTGTCATGTTTCTTATAGTCTGAAAGTGTCTAAAGCATTTAGCCAAGCACATGTTCCCTCACCCACTCAACACCGCCTCTTTCTCACTCTCTCTCACACACACACACACACACACTCAGTTATACTTGTGTGTATGATCTCCCAAGAATGAGTAAGTCCGTGCTCTCTGGAGACGAGCGGTTTATCGGCTTATCACTGCTGACTGACGCAGCTCTCCTTCTTTCTTTCTATCTCCTTATATTCCAACACATTCAAACTGACTTATTGTCCTTCCTTTAAAAGACAAGCCTCCTCTAAACACCTGTTTCACAGTGAGCACTGCAGGTGAGTTAAATCCATGTCTCCACCGTCATTAAGAAAACACACACCCTGAAGAGACCAAAGGATTTACACCATAGGATCATTTTCTGTGTCTGAATGCAAAAGAAAACGTGTGTGTGTGAGGTTTTATTGTCTAATTTTGTGCTACCTGGGCTCCATGTCCAGACACCCGATACCACACACAGCTCGGCTGGGCAGGTAGAAGAGGAAGTGGAATGGATCGATACACTTGTTAAAGATTGCAGATAATGAAAATATGGAAAAATATATTCCTGACCATCAATTTTTGATGAGAAGAAAGCACATGGATGCAAAAAAACCCAAAAGACGCAAATGTAGAAATAGTATACTGGATAAATAATTGAATGAGTATCCTCATTGATTTGTCAGTCTTATTTATTTTTCATCGTTTCAACTCTTTTTTTTAAAGGCTAAAATATAAAACAATGGATCTGAAGGTCATAGCTGTGCATCATGCATTTGCATTCAGTTATGTTTATGTTTTATCTTTGTAATGCAAGCTGTCAACCGCATTAAAGGGATAACTTTCACTAAAATGAAGATTCTGTCATCAGTTAATAACTATAATGTGTAACAAAAATGAAGATGATTCACTGAAATATATATATTTATTATTGTCCATACAATGAAAGTCAGTGGGGTTCAGAGCAACCAATCGTTCGGTGTCTTTACATCTCGATGTAAAATCACAAGCCATGGGATGTGATTTTTTAGACTCTCAAAGTAGTAAGTCCCATTGACTGCCATTATATTACTGACGGACTGCAACGATTTAAGTTAAAAATCTTTGTTTGTGTTCTACTGAAAAACCAAAGTCACCTATTAGGATGCCCTGGTTTTAAGCCAACCTGGTCTCATAAAAATATGTACCTCTGTGCACATTTTCGCCACAGTTTCAAAGAGAAAGGCACTAAAACACAGGTTCAATTCATGAACCCCGGTACATTTTTATTACGGTATGCAGTTCAAAATTAAAATATCCAGAAACAGTTGCTAAATGTTATCATTTTGGAAATATGGCCTATACACCAAATCTAACCCTAAACCTATACAATAGTTATAACATTTACAAAAC
>JAUMHR010000060.1:7160823-7172337 GCA_032361145.1 Enteromius fasciolatus | reverse complement strand
AGTCGCATACACCGAGGATGCTTCCAAGGTGAGTATTTTTGGGTTAACCCCCTGTAAAAACAGTTTATTAGAATTGTATTCTTGTAATGTTTTGTGATTCCAACCTGATCTTAAGGCAATTCGTACATATTTTACGAGGGGGCTAATTCGTACGAATTTGTACGTCCTCACTCCTACGAATTCACACAATTTAAATTCAAATTCAAATTTTATTTGTCACATTCACATACATACATACACTGTATGACATGAAGTGAAATGTATTTCACGACTGCCCCAACAAATTAACACATTTAGAAAACAATTTAAGTAAAATGGAGTTAAAAGCGTCGGATTGTGATTACATTGTATACCAATAGAAACAAGAGTGTCTCTATCATATCAATTGTGGTGGTTTTACCGGGTTTTTTTAAACGCTGAAAACTAACTTAGAAAACAAAAACAAAGAAAAGGGGGTCGGCGCAGTTGCGATGGCAGCCGATCTCGCCGGCGCCATATTTCTAAATCGTACGTATTTTACGAGTTGCCAATTCGTATAAATTTGTACGAAAGACCTACACCTAACCCCGCCCCTAAACCTACCCATCACAGGGTTTTAGAAAAATCGTACAAAATCATACGGCTGAAGTCATACGAATTGGCACGAATTTGGCACCTCGTATGAATTGGATGTGAGACTGTGTTGGTGATTCCAACCCCAGCAATGCCTGATTCATGAATCACTCTGTGCAAGTCATTTGGACAGTTCACTGTTTGGAGTGGTTTTTCACTCAGTAAAACTTGAACGTAATATATGAGCATATGCTGTAAAGTAATGAACATGGCACAGGCAGCTGTGGATCCTTTGAGACAGGACAGAGGTTATACTCTCCTAATACTCCATAAGGTATTCAATTAAAAATGGCTTTTACCCTTAATTCCAGGGCCTATATTTTATCCTCCAACAGATCCAGCTCTGAGTGCTGGTGTGCAGGAGTGTCTATGATAAGCTCCAGAACACAAATTCAACTCAAGTCAGAGCAGAGCTGTTGAATTAACAAAGTCGCAATCTCTATGTACTTTACGTTAAGCATGAATGTTAAATGTGAATTAAAATGAACCACACAAATCCAAAGCCGGTTTGAAATGCCAGCAGCAGGCGGACATAAATAATGACAAAATGCCCTGTGTAAGAATTCATTTGTTTGTGGGTGGCACTGACATCTAGAATAATCAAAATTCAGCTTGCCAAGAGATCAGTGTAATTGTTTTCTGCTGACCCTCGAGCTGTTGGTTTAGTCAGGGTTGTCTGCAGGACGGGCCAGACGTTGCTCAAATCCACAAAACACACACACACAACCACAACAACTGTAAAACTCAGTAAAACTGTAAAAATGTCATAACATTTGGTTTGACTATTCTCATCATTGATCTCATCTTTATGTAGCTTTTTTTCTTGTGGAAAATAAACACATTGTTATAAGTATTAGTAGTATTAATTATGCATGATGTTTTAGCCTTATTGGGAGGCATAATAAAAACACTGAGAAATGGCAAGTGATGCAATTAATTGAACATTTTTAAAGTAGAAAGACTGGTCTTGTAAAACAATCTCAAACCCCTGAACAATATCTGCACTAGTTACAGTATCATGACTAGTACGGTAAAGACGGTATGCGAGCTCATCCTCCAGGTATTAAGAGTTAAGCATACATTACACAGTATGTAAGGCAGGCATGCTAAGTAGGGCTCCTTCCCGCTTGATGGGTGGATTACCTCTTGATTTCAGAGAAAGTAGCTCAGCCCAGAAACCGCAGCTGACAGGCTTGCCTCATTCTGTTAAAATGTCAGGATTACTCAAAGTTACGTTTCTAAATTTTCTGAAACGTTTACGCCCAATAATGCACTAATGAATAAGAGAAGGTGGCTGAAAATTAAATTTGTATAATTATCAAGGTAAAAACAATTTGTGTGTCTAGTGTGATGAACGTCCTGAGGAATCATCAAGGTCTATCTATTATCTATGAATCAAGGTAGTTGGTGCACCTGTGACAACATGCATTTCATAGCCGGCATTTTGTAAATAGAGTCAGCATAAACTGCTCAGTATTTTCTCATTATAAGGCAGTGTTTACATATATCATATATCAACCCCTAAGACAAGTACAAGAATCGTGAGTTTTTTAAATAAACTCCATTACACAGTGACTAAAATTGCTCTTCAATGTCAATAACATCAGAGCTCCATAGTCTGGGTTGTCCTAATAGCCACAGAGTGTTTGTGAACTTTCAGAGGATCATTGAACAAGGTTCTGCATAATCTGTGTTTGGGGTCAGAAACTGTCTCCGGGAATTGCTCATGTTAATTTATATTCAGTGGGTGGATTTCTGAAGGTTGTTAGATGGTCTTTTGTCATTTCTTTTTAAAAAAAGTCACTTACAGCACTGTTTCTGTTTCAGAATGTTCACTCTGTTTTGATCCATAATTTTTTTCCAAAATTGTAGATTGATGGAGTATGTTTTACAAGATTTTAGTTTTTCTATACTACATTTTATTTACATTTACCAGTCTAAATTAAATTTCAATTTCTATAGTACAATAGTTTTCAATAGTCACAAAGTCTGCGTACTCTCTTTTTTTTAAAAAATATTTAAAGATCTTCAAATATGATTGAAGATCTTAAAAGTTCTTCAATCATATCCAACATCCAACACATTCTTACCCCAACTTGTCACATATTTCTGCTTGGTCAGGACCCTTTAGCATCACTTTTTGATGTATAGGGTACCCTTTTAGTATCATGTTTTGATATGAAGGTCCTCCGTTGCTTTAAATATAAAAAATAAAAAATTTTGCACTCATTCTGTGTGCTGCATTCTCTGTGCCCAAATTCTAAAATGCTGCTAGACTTGGTTGTGAAATGCTATTGGCTCTTTTGTGTCTTGTGTGTCATTCTACGGGATGGGACTTTCTTTTTGAATGAGATTTGAGCGCATTAACAGAGCAGTATACAACACAGGACTATGAATACAACATGACTTGTTTGTAATGCATATTTACTGCTTTTGGCTTATGGTTTTTGCAATAAATACTTGTGACTGCTCTTTATTTATCTGTGTGTGTTTTACATTATTTAGATATGGGTAGATTTAGGGTAGGGGTGGGGTTAGGTGCTCCGACGAAAAGTATAAATTTATATACATGTTTTACAAACACATGCAAATCATTAAATTCCGACAAACAATTGAAAACAACGGACAACCTTCATGTTGAAAAATTACGTTAAAGGGGTACCCTGTGCATCATAAAGTGACGTCAAAGGGTCCTGACCAAGCAGCAAAATGAGAAAAGTTTACACTATATTCCAGTTACCAAAACAGGGCTCTAGACTAACTTTCTGCACTGGTTGCACTTGTGCGCCTAACTTTTTTTCTTAGGTGCACCAGCACAAAAGTTAGGTGCACCCAAATTTTTAACCACATCACATTTTACAAGTTTTTTTTTTTTAATGGCAGTCCATATAGGCAATATTGACTTACTATTGACTAACAATATGGTCAATATAAAGTTCTTTATTTGAAGCACACTTACTTACCATTTACTACCCAGATCAAGAGTTTATAATGCAGTCTATTTATTTATTTTTATTTTTGCATTTTTAAGTATAAGAATATTACGGTTATTGCAGTAACGAGACGGTTGGCATATTATTGACATAGGCTCCATGACATGACATGGCTTACCTTGGGCATGAGCATGCTAGACCTCAATGTATTCAATAAGTAAGTATATTCATAGTATAAAAGTATAAAAATGTGCAAGCTTAATTCATCAACTGTAGATCATAAGCTATGCTTGCATCTATCTGCGTACAAAATCATTGACTGCTCTGAAACTGCAAGCTCAAAGAACGAGCATTCACCATATATGATTGTTCCTTGCCATAGCAAAGTTGATTTCTTAGTCTCTTTAGGCAACTACACTGACTTTTTGTTATCTGCAAATGTGCTTCTAAATGCATTTTAAAGTTCATGCACATCTATTTTTGGTTACAAATGCTGGTGAAACACTTGCACTGTTGAGCCCTGCTGAGCTGAATGAGGTTTAGATATGAGGATATCATCCTATTGCCTAGCGTCTTTCTTCCTGCCTCTTTCTGCTTTCAGTCTATCTTTGTACTAATCTTACAGAAACATGATAGATGAGTTATTCTAAGGATCCGGTCAGGTGGGGGATTTTGGAGAAGGGACCCTCCCAGTCACACAAATATCGAGAGGACCCTCCCACACAAACAGAAATGAAGATCAAAGAAGGCAGGCAGGGATTTACAGAGATTAAAGCAAAGTGAAGGACAAACAAAATCCTCCCGAGTTTTGATGAGGGGAAATTAAGGCCATGGCTCAGCATCGGATACAAACAAATAGAGCGCCTGCCAAATGACACATCTGAGAAAATAATAATCCTAATAATTAAGAAAAATGTGCACACAAATATGTTATAAGCTTCGAGCATTAATGTCATTAAATAAATAATTGTCAATTTTGTTAAACTGCCATCGAATTATTAAGACCTGTTGTCATAAAAAGGCTGTTTAAATTGTCATGTGGTGTGACATTCTAAAATCCATGTAACGTCTTGAAAGAGCATTTTTCAAATTTGATTCTAATTTGGATTCATTTTTAAAAATCCATTTGTCTCACTGCAGGACCACTAGATTGAACTAGTGAGACATTAAAAGTGTTAAAATCTTGAAATTCTTCATAGACCTTCACCCAAAACAAATCTCTCAAGCCATTTCTGCAAAGAGTGCTCTGATTCCTTACCTGTGGTTCAAATCTCCAAAAAATGATAACATACATCAGATAACTAAAGCTCAAGGGCCAAACTGAGTTATTTGTCAGGAAATCTTATCAAAGCTCCTATTTACACTCCAAGTACTGCTGTCATTCTGCTGGGAGATGATTTAAACAATGCCTGCCGGAAACACTGAGGAAACCCGTTAATCTGCCATTAATCTCCCACCTTAATCAGCGCTATCGTGGCGGCCCATCAGATGGGTGATCGATCCCGCAAGCTATAAATAGCTTAGAGCAGTGTGGGCTAAACAACTCTCTGATGTGATGTACGTTCATTAGACCTGGATGCTCGGGGTGTTTAGCACATCCTGTCCTCTCGGTGATGATCATAATCATTTCTTCTCTTTTAAATCTTTCACTCTACCCAGCCTTGTTTACAGTTGTTAAAAGCTATCCCGTGACTCCTCTGTACAGGGTTTGGTAGTGCCACATTAACCTCTAAACTAATTGTATTTTATAATTAGACTGTAACATACAATAAACCCAAAAGGTATACAGTAGGAACTCTTTTAAACCAATAAAGCGTTGTATAAAATGACAAAATATTATTACAATTATAATATTAATTGTTTACAAATCATTTTTGCTGTTGTTTTTGACTGACTGGTTCCAAAGCGATTCTTAATGAATGCATAAAATCAACTTATTTTTCACTCTTTTTTGAAAATCAAAATGTATTTTAGAATTTTAAAACTTAACTCCTGAGAAATATTTTGCGCAAAAAAACAACAAAAGAAGTTTATATAAATAAACAGCATGTCCAGTCATAGTACAGTGCAGATAATTTTCTGGTTTGCGCTGTAGGTTGCACAAGTGAATGGATTTCTGCACTGTTCAGTGGGCTGTGCAAGTAAACAGATCTGCTCTCCAGTGGTTCGTGCTGCGCGATTCAACCGAGTAGTGCAGTTTCGGCCCACTTTTGGAGCATTTAGCTTCCCAAACAGCTTTAGAACTCAATTAAACAGTCTGTGTGATTATAAAGAAGGGTTGCTGAAAGATTCATGTAAATATGATTGACTTCAGCATTTCTAAAATAAACAACAAAATAAAATTATATGCATAATATTCTTCTCTGGTCTCTCTTATTGCCTGCATGCCAGTGATTACACCTCCGTTTTCAAAAGGCGGCAAGCAAGCACGCTTTCCCAAATTCCTTTGCGGTTCCTTTCTTCATGCTTTTTTTCTTCACAGCCTTATTACCAGCATTCGCTTAAATTTTTCCTCTCATTTCTCTCTGCCATTCCCACTTTCTTTCTCTCTGTTGTATGTCCCTGTGACCACATGATTAAAGCACTCCTGCCCATGTCACAGTAAGGCAGCACAGTAATAATGTATGACCTTTTGAACAATGACCATGTGAGTGCACTCTCAGGCAGGTCAGAATGAAGAGCCCTTCAGAGACACAGACCTGCACGAAACATCACTGACTCAGGCTCACCTTTCTTAGGCCAAAAATTCCACCTAATGTCTGTCATTCAGGTGCTCAGGGGTTATTTCCTGTTGGAAAAATATATTAATGTCCTTGTTGCTAGGCAAACACTTTACTGGCTCTGTGTTTTCTGTCGTTGTTATGTTTGGATGTGAGTGTGAGAGTATGTATGTGTGTGTGTGTATGTGTGTGTGTGGCCAAAAGGGAGTGAGAACGTTTTGAAATTGTGGTGATGTGTGATTTTTTTTTAAATGCTGAAAGGTCAATGAGATGCCCCTGCTGTAGATGAAGAGGCTTGAAGAGAGGTGCTTTTGTTGTTTTGACTATGGAGGACCATAAACCATTTTTATGAAAGATAAAAAGCACATAATTTGATTAGCCAGGGTCCAGCTGAGGGTACTTATAAACCACCAACAATGGTGGACTTATAACATTGTTTTTGAAGAATAATATTTCATTGTTCTTTTCAGTATAAGTAGTTAATTGCATTAATTGACATTACATAGATAAAATCCATTGAATGCTTATTAAATTGTCTTTAAAGGGCACCCACACTTCACTTATGCTGTTGGCAGTGTGTGTACAAAACCAACCTATATTGATAAAAATCCACCCACTCCTTTTTTATATTCTTATATCATTATTAATCATTGCAAGCCAATCACAAAATCAGAGAAATGGGACATCACATTTTACAAGTCCCACCCAAGATTGTTGATGACACAATCTGCCATGTCTATCTTTACGTTAGAGCAGTGCTTCTCATAGTCTGGACTCTTGTCTGGTTTCGGACCTTGAGGGAATTCAATTTCATATTTTAGGAGCGCTAATTATGTTCCCTACTTAAACAAACGAATGTTAAACATGTAAATGGGGGTCATTTTAATGGATATGAAGAAAACAGTATAGGTGCTATATATTATGCTGATTTCACTTAATACACATCTCTGATAAAAAGAATTTCTTTGGCAAGATGTTTACATTCACAGACATAACCCACTATGTTTTTGTAAAGCATAATGTGTGTAATTTAATTTTAGAGTACTCTCATGCCTGTGCAACCACTTTCTATGTGTGTACTGTGAATGTTTGCGCTCAGAAAACTGTCTATCAAAAGTCTAAACTAATATGACATTAAAATGCATGTTTTCAGCACAATAGATGATACACATTATATTCAAAACCAAGCAAATTATTTTAAGCAGTTACAAGCTATAAAGGCACTCCACTGTTCTGGAAATGAGGGTAGGTAGCAATGGCTCATTTGAATTTAAAGAGACATGCTCTAATACAGCAAGTTTCTGCTCCCACTTAAAATAGGCATTATCAAAATTATATTATAAATGATCTGTGAGTATTTTAAGCAAAACTTCACAGACACATTCTTGGGATACATGAGACTAGAGTGTATTATATATTATAAAAAGGGGCATAATAGGTCCTCTTCAATGTATAAGTGTAACATTCACTGAAGGTGAGCACAGTGGGAACCCAAGTGCAGTTTTATTAAATCTGAAAAGTGTTCTTAAATTTGTAATAATAACAACAGATCTTTTCTTCTGTATTCACCAAAGAGAAGTTATTTCATTGAAAGATCTAGTTACTGTGTTTAAAAATGAATGGGATAACAAAAATAGAAAGAATATGTTCCAAATAAGATCAATAACATTTAGTAATCAATAACACTTAATAGATCTTATTCCAGCCAATGGCAGACCTTTCCCACATTTGCTCTTAGTAATCTGTCAATACATGGTTTGTGTTGAAAAAAAAATGTTATAAACTGCTTAGTTCATGTCTGGGTGTGTGTGTGTGTGTTCTAATAGCTGTATTTTATAGCTTTCTTTGAAGAAAAATATTGACATGAATAGTCTGTGATTAGTCAACTCTAAAAACTACAATTTAACAGTACTCATTAATACCTCTGTGGATATATCAGCCATGTTTTAAATCTAAAGCCAATTATTTTATTTTAAAACGGGTTGCTTGAATGAGGTTAATGTCAAATTAAAAATATATGACAGCATCTGCAAAATATGTATAGAATTTCAACACCAATTGACTTTCTCAGCTTTTGCAGTAATAGTCAGTTTCTCTCAAAATGGGTCAACAAGCAACTGAAGAAAGCTATAGCAGAATCAGTTTTATCACTGTAGCATGTCCTATTCTTAGCCCTTGTTTGTTTGTTGCCTCCACTTGTATTGTTTCTAAATCTTGAGTGGGATTATTAGTGTGAATATGTCCATCCCTAGTCTGTGTTTACACTAATTAAACATTAGTCCAATTTTGTGTGCCCTTATCTTCCGTAACATCTTTGGGTCCAGACACTCCATTGGGAAATTAACTTTATTTAATGAAAAAATCCTGTTAGAAATATTGCTGGAGTCAACAAGACCTCCAGTGTGTTTATAATCCTGACAATGGCTGTTTATTAATTTTCCCACGCAGAAAGGGTTTGATTACTTTGAGGACATGCAAAAGTTCAGTGCTTCAGTAAAATTTATAAGGTCCTTCTTGCGAATTCAGACATGAAATATTTTGTTGTACTCATCAAATGATGTCATACCCTTGAGGGTGTCACATAAACGTCAGGTATATAATTTGTAATCCCTGAGGTTGTATTTTCAGTGCAAACAAATCAACCTCAGATGAACTTTGCAGAACATTTAGTAGGACATTTCATCACTTTCTTCCCTGAACTTTCTTAAAATGTTACTTATTACAGTAGGAGTAAATCTGAGGGGGCTGCTGCGTGTCATTTGCTTAGCTGAGAGTGAAAGGACGATGCCGCAGCTGTTCTCTGATGCAGCGAAGAGCACTGCTGACTCAGATTATAGCTCCCTTATGGTGACAATAACGCATGTGAGCCCCTTCACAATGGTGAGACTTCTCTCTTTTCTCATTAAGTGGAAGAGAAAGTGGGAGTGCGTATGTGTGAGATGGAGAGCGAGGAGGAGGGAAAACAGAAATTGAAGAGTGGGTGAAGAGAAAGATGGGCGCGATTGAGGAGGAGAGAACAAAAGAGATAAAGAAATGGCCATAGGGAGCGTCAAAACAGGGAGTAGACAATTCAATGTCAAATGAGTGATTGTCAGGCAAAATGTTGCCACAAATGCAAAGGCCCTCTAAATAAGGATATATTTTTACCCTGGTCCATAGAGAGTGCTGCAAAGTGCTTACGCTGCTGAAACAGGAGAGAGCTTTAAAATGCTCCCTGGACACAGCTAATGGCTCCCTAACCTGCTGTTCATTGTTTTGTTATTCTGACGATACATGCATATTTTGGAGGCTCGAGACTAATGTGTTTGGGCTGTCGAGCTGCGGTTCATTAGAGTTCTTTTGATCTGTGTGTTTCCATGGAAAAGGCCACTGAAAGATGCAAAAAAAGCAAATTACGCCATGTTATTTACTTTTAAGCTACAATAGTCTTACATCTTGTGTGGTCTGGGGATCAGTTGTGTGCTCCATGGTTGGTTGCAAGGTTATCTGTGTAATATCTGTACATGGGTGATATATGAAGAGCAGTTTGTAATTGGTTGTACATTCCTCGCTTTACAACTGAAGACCATAGAAATGCTTTTTCAGTCTCTTTCATCCGAACTGCAAAGGGCCTTGACCTTTAGCAAACGGGTACACTTGCCAACCACACTGAGTAAAAAAAAAAAAAAGACAAATTATCACTGCTGTAATAAACTGACAAGATTTAAACGAACTGTCTGATTTACCTGGTACTGTCACACAGTGTAAAAAAAACTTTGAATCCTATTATGAATCTCAGGTTCTTAAAGAACAAAAAGAATCCTGATGATCCAGACATTTATTAAAAATGAAACATTAAAATGAATGAAAAAACAGACTGAGGTCAGTGACAGACTGGCACTCACAATGCAGGCGGATGAAAGGCAGGCTACATGTGACAGCTTGCACGACTCAAGACTTTAATTAAACTCTCACAAACTGGCCGTCTTTGCAGAGAGCAGATGTCTTTACATTGCACCCTGCAATATGAGACTCCGCCACTGCAATTAAAAGATAGTTCAAGTTGTTTTGTTTCAGATTTGAACTTCATTAATGAGCTGAAATGATCTTTTTAGTGAACTGTATCTGGCAAAACAAACAAATAAAATAACATTATGTTTAGATAATATTTAGCTAACACATTAACTACTCTGAAATATCTTGATTCTCACTTTTATAAATTATGTTAATCTATCTGAGATTGCCAAAAGTAGCCATAATAATTAAATCTAACCATACATACTATACATGTCTGTTTAATTGATTAACAGATATGGGTGTTGTGCCATAACATATTTTTAATCCGACTGAAACATTGAATGTTAATGTTAATGTTACACATTCATATGCACATCTGCAGTTTGTTGTTTCTGATGAAAGAAAATCACTAGAATGAGGTATTCAGTCAGCAAGCAAGTAAAGAAAATACTGGCATTTTAGCGACGACTCAGTTGAATGCTTCTGATTGGTCATTACATTCATAAGTTAAACAGCATTGTGTGTGATTGGTTATAATGTGAATTACTGTAAAAACGCATCTGTCTCTGGCTCTGGATTTAAATTTAGCAGCTGATGGTATGTTGCCCTGAACAATCTAATCATGCGGTTGTGATCATATGAAATCTAAAAAAAATATTAATCTGTTTTATTTTTGTCTTTTGGAAGTTGCATTCAAAATCCACTTGGCTCAAAAATCTGAGATGTACCCCCTCACTATAAATGGGCATCACGACTCTGAGTAAAATATATATATAAAGTTAGTTTGGTAACACTTTATTTTGATGGTCCCTTTTGAACATTCTGTACAAGTAACTTTGCATCTACATGTCAACAAACCTTCATACGAATATAAGTAGACCATTTGCTTAATATCTTTTATTGTTTTGGGCATTCTACTGACTAAAAGTAACTTTTTAAAATACATGTCAGACTATTTTAACCCTAACCCTACCAGTCTACTTATACTGTACTAATGCTCTAATGAAGGGCTGTCCAAACTCGGTCGTGGAGGGCCGGTGCCCTGCAGAGTTTTAACTCCAACCCTAATTAAACACACCTGATGCAAGTTGGAGCTAAACTCTGCAGGACACTAGCCCTCCACGACCGAGTTTGGACAGCCCTGCTCTACTGAGAGTTTGTAGATACACTCAACAGAAATATAAATGCAACACCTTTGTTTCTGCTCCGATTTTTCATGAGATGGACTTAAAGATCTAAAATTCATTCCAGAT
>JAUMHR010000060.1:7141816-7153645 GCA_032361145.1 Enteromius fasciolatus | reverse complement strand
ACAAATGAAGATTAATGCCATTAGACAGCAACTTTAATCACAGACAGTACAATGAATGGGGATATGTTAGTACTAAGGGATTTTCACTAAAAATGTAGGAATAGATGCAGCAAGAACTTGCAGTTGTCTTCAATAAAATTATGGATTTTTTAGAGTATATAGATTGGACTGCTTTGTATTTTTCATCGAAATTCCTTTAAACGGTGCAGCTTTGAGAGATATTACTGGTGGGAGAATTTTCACTAGTCTAAATGGAAGCAGAAATTAAATGTTTAAAATGGATTGGATGTTCAATAAGGGATAGCGATACAGTGTTGACATTGGATTACCAGCAAATGGAGGTAGATGTTTTAAAAAAAAGATCAATCCGCCATTTAAGGGTAGGGTTAAGTACTAAAACCCTTTATAACCCAGTACCAATATGGCACTAGTACCTATGTAACCGTTATGGATAAAAACTGAATCAGAATGCAGATTTCGGTGCCATGCCTGAGCGATTGATTAAATAATTTGTCCTCTGGTTCTCCGAAATGGACGTAAGAAGCATTATCACCGGCACCACAAGTGAAAAATAATTTGCAGACTGAGAAAATGCATGTGAACTCAAGTCAGAAAGCTCTAATAAACTAATTATTGTAGTAATGCAAGTGTGCAGGTTTTCACATACCGATTTAAAAGCACAACACATTCTTAAACCAAACAAACGATTACATCATAACTCCACAACACCAGTGAAATGCTTCCTTTTGTGATTTGATGTAGCTTTTGTCACAGAATGGCATAGACAATATGTTCCATAGGCTACTGTAAAATGAATACATCAATTAGCAATAGATTGTAAATATACTGAAGCCTAATTATTATAAAAATACCAGGGATGCCTTGAATAATATAGATAAACTATACATTGTCGCAGTCAAGTGTTTATTGTCTTTGTTTTATCATTTAAAATTGTATATCCTCTGTTGTCTCAGTTACTCGCTGACAGCTATTTCTCTTTGAAACATTGCTTGAAGCTAACAGCTAGCAGATGGAAACATCTGCATTTGACAAATGTTATTATTTTGTGAATTTAGTAAATTAGGTTAATACTGCAGGTCTATTATGCATTGTTCACAAACACTGACAGGAAATCTAATCAGTATTTCACACACTTCAAAAAGATCTTGCACCTCAGACTTTCAACTGATTTCATTAGAAAGGAACCACCAGAAAGGGTTTAATGGTTTATATTGGTGTTATTTGGACTAAATTGCAGGCTAATCATAAAACACAGTGGAGAAAGTTAAGGGGTGGCATAAAAGACGCTATTTAATTTCTCCTGTAAGACTGAGTGTTGATTTATGACCAGTTAATGTAGCTGCTGCTCCTTAGAGTAGTGCGTTATTTAGAAATACATCAAACAAAAAAGATTTGAAGAAATGATTTAAGTAAAATGTTATAAAATGCAAAACATGTCATTTTGAAAATGACAAATGAATAGAAAATTACAACTGAGAATTGCTAAAACCCCAATGATCTCTTTAATTTAACACAAGAGTTCTTTTAATGTCAGTTTTCATAGTCCTTTCATACGACCTGATGTTGGCAGATCCAGTTGTCAAGATGGACAGAAGGCACTCTGTTTGGATTATTGTTGTGCCTTCCATTAACTCTAGTTGTCTTTTCTTTAGTTTGGGCTTATTACGACATCCCTGAAATCGATTTCCACTGCTTCTCTCCACCACTGGTTTCTGTTCATGTGATCCAGCAGGTGTAAAGCCCCATTCCACAAACTTGCACAAACCCACAGATGTGTACACATTCACACAAAATCAATATATTTCATTCCAGAACTCTCTCTTATCTGTTCCTCTGTGCTTGGATTGGTAAAGAAGATTAACCTACACCTTTTCACTAAAATAATACTATTGCAAAATGCTGTGGCGAATATGAAAGTCCCTTATCTTGTACAATCAACTGTCTGTTTCCTGTAAAAGTAAAACTTGACATCCAGACTGAGCTTCTGAGTGATATTTTACTTGAATAATGCACATTTATAAGCAACTAAATGAGTGCTTGTTTTAAATGTCATCAAGTGTCTGCAGTCTCTAAATTCACAGTGTAGCTAGAATCTAGGGTGGTATTAAAATAGTAGTAAATGTGATTATTGATATTTTCCCATTGTTAACAGTTTTTGTCTTTCAATTTTTAATCTGCATGAGCATGAAAAGGTCAGAGCAGCTGTGTTATGTTTTGTGCTTTAACACTGATCTCCAAGGCTTTTCATAATGTTTTTTTTTTTTTTTCATTAAGCACTTTGATGCCTTTACTCTGCAAACCGCCCACTTTTTATCCCACATAATAAGATTTTGGTGTCCATTTAAAATCAATGGCGATGACTGGGAGGAGCTTTAGCGTAAGCTGCTAACAGCAGCTAATGTGGCAAGGAGGATTCATCACATTGTGACAGATTCTATTAAACCCCTCTAAAAAGGTCAATCAGTTCAGAAACGTGTTTATAGATATTTTCTCCCGGCCATTCTGGTATGCTGATCTGTCTCTGTCTGGATCCAAAGTTGTTTTAGGTGTGGTCCAACATGTCTTTGTATTTCCACAGAGCTGGAGGTGACCATTGAATTATTGATTATGTTGAGCTAAAGGCTAAATTAGATCATCTTACTGTCGTGAAGAATCTTTTAGCTGAAAGGGCTTTGGCTGCAGTACTGTATATTTCTTTTAGCCCTTCCTCTCTTTTTTACACTACACTTTTTTTTTTTTTTTTAAGAAATCAAATGCTACATTAAGAAGTATGACTCAACTAGGATCATGCACAAAAACAATATAAACTCCAGATGGGAATTTATGGTGTTCCCAACTTTCATGCCTCTGCTTTCAAACAAGGGTCGATAGCTCAAAGTTAATTGACCTCCTTCTTGAACTTTAGAAACGACACAAAATGTCAGCTGTACCTTTAAAATGCTAAATAATAATGATTATGATTTAAAACTCGATGCCTGCCGTCTGTGTATTGACTCTGTATCGGGATGAAAGGCCGTCGTGGTGTTATACTGTATTGATTAGTTTTAGTTCAGAGCATTCAAATAGCACCACATTGGCCAAATAAAGAAACAAGAAAATGGCTAGACACCAGTTCAGCTAGCATGCATACAAAAGTAAATGGTAAACAATATTTAGCAGTTTTTAAATTCGGAGATATAACCTAGTATTCCTAGGTTGATAGATTATTTTGCATACCTTGCATTTCAGGTGAATATAAAACACTCTTGCAGATACTGATATGCAGAAGACTTAGGATGTGCAGCTGGCCTACATTTTGTACTTTTCAAGTTTTATGATAGATTGAGAACAATCTGCAGAACAGCTTACATAATACAAATTTAAAGGGCTTGTTTGAGTTTTCTTTTGTAGTTGCTTTAACACACAAGGCTTGATTAATTTAAAGTCAAAATAATTTCATATAAAGGAACTTCACTTTGTTTGCATGTTAAACAAAGTACCATCTTCTTTTTTAATAGCTTTATACAAAGCTTAAGAATTGAATTTAGTTCCAGTAAGTGATATTTACAGTGCGTTGCTTAGTCCTCTCTGTTTTGTGTATCTCACTAATTACCATCTTTGAGAAGCCACTGTACCTGTCTTCGTCTCTTCCTTTCTTCCTCTTACTTTACCTATGCTATATGAACACACAAAACTAAGCCTGTTGTTCAGAATGAGGATTAAACACCTAGCCCTTCATCCTTGAGTTGAGAAGGTGAATCACTTGTAAATTAAGTTTTCCTGTCGTCCCCACTGGGATGTTGGTGGATGTTCAAAAAGCATTGTATAATTCCCTTCTTCTCTGAATAAAACATACATAGAGCATTGTTGAATTATGAATAGAATTTTTGTGATGCACAGTTTTTTTCATGGTTATTCTCCCAAGTAAATATTTGAGCACAATGGAGATGGTTTGAAAGTTGTTTTGAAAATATCTAAAGGTATGAAAGGCTATCCACATTAAACCAATGTGTAGGTCATTCAAGCGTGATCTTCCAGCATCTAAAATAATATTAAAGCGAGTAAGATAGTTTGGCTTTTTCCAGAGATTGCTGAGAGTTTCTACTTTGAAGAAAAACCAAAGCTAGAAATTCACTGAACCATAATTCTAGTTTACAATCAGCTATGCTGACTCCTTAAATTCACCTTTCTAGTAGAATTGTGTCATTTATTTGTATTTCTGTATGTTAATATATAAAAGTAGACCACAGGCCACTTCATGTGTATATTTACACCACATCTCAGTCATGCTGCAGCTTGTCAGTCGCTTTTCAGAGGTTTGTTCATCCTCACAGTCTGAGCAAGGCTTAAAATTCACTTGGCAAACATTCCAGTCACTCTTACACAGACAAAAAAGAGAGAGAAACTTCTCTATATACGTTTTCTCATACTTTCCCATTGTTTCATCACGCCCTTGATCTTTCATTAACTTTAATGATGCAGACAAGATGAAGGAAATGAGTTTATTCTGGTTTGTATTCTGTCAGCATGCGTTAGCACGGTGAAGACAAACAGACTGGCCGCCATCTTCCAAAAATCATTTGGCTACTTCCCCCTTACAAACTCAGAGAGTTATTTATTTTCAAGGATCCTTTAATAAAAATGACAAAACAAAACAGCCCAGCAGAGATGAATCAGAACACAGATGAAAGACTGAGGGTCAGAACTCATCAGAAAATCATTTAGTCTCATTTCATCATCGCTGGGGAGCAAGAACCAAACTCAAGAGTGGATAATTTGTGCTAATATAATGTTTGGATCGTACAAAGCATTGTATGCTAAATGGTGTCTGCAGGGCCTGGTTAGCATGGCAGCTGTTTTGTTGAAGAGCCTTTAATAAACTGTCGCTGTATTACTGTATGTTGAAAACACCCATTTATTTCACTGTACTGTTACACTAGCATTTTGGTGAACAGCTTTGTTTGTCTGTTAGACAGGATGGAATGCAATTGAAATATATATACATATGTTATGTAACTTCTATTCCAAATGTTTCTTTTTTTATTCATCAAATAATCCTTAAAACAAATGTATCACTGTGTCCACAAAAACATGAAGCATTGCAGCTGTTTTCGACATTGATAATAATAATACATTTCTTTTGAGCATCAAATCAGCATATAAGAATGAGTTCTGTGATGCAGCAGTCTGTAGTAATAGTTTTTGTGTGTATGTTTACAGACATTTACAGGAAACAGTGACACAGACACAGTGGTCCAACACAAGCTCCCTCACTCAATCAGAACTCGATACATGCGTCTTCTGCCCCTTGAGGGAAGCCCCAAAGGAGGAAAGGGTCTACGGCTAGAGGTCTATGGCTGCACATACAGTGAGTGATCCCTTACATGAGTGTTATGAGAGATGAGAGTTAATGATATTTTTCTACCCCATACCTCTAAACCTCATCATCACTTAAAACCTTGTTTGTCCCTCTTTCTATTTTTTTATTATTAATACTATATTTTTTTTCTCAATAAAGGTAATGTACTATCCTTTACACAATGCACATAAAACTTGGTGCATGTTAAAAAAAAACATAATAAGCATATCAATATGCATCGTCTAACAGTTTCTATTAGCATATTTTCTACCCTAGAAAGAAGTGAGTGGCATGTAGGCATTCAGCACAGCTTCATTTTTAAAATCAACCGGAAGTATCAGAACACACAGATCATGGAAGGTCAGAGAAAGTACAGAGAGCAGAGAGTCTTCTCACATTCTCTTTGATCTCCTTTTGCTGTCCTCCTCAGAGTCCGACGTGGCTGACTTCGACGGTCGCAGTGCCTTACTCTACCGGTTCAACCAAAAGTCCACCAGCACAGTGAAAGACGTGATTTCCCTGAGATTTCGGAGCCATCAGGCAGAAGGGGTTCTGGTTCACGGAGAAGGACAGAGAGGAGATTTCCTCACTCTGGAGCTTCAGAGAGGAAGACTCATTTTGCATCTCAATTTGGGTGAGAGACAGAGAAGGCTGGGACACAATTCAGATTGACCTTCTATCATTTTATTCGCACTCATGCACAAGTGTCTTGATGGATCAGAATGTGAAATTAGAGATTAAGGAAAAGTACCTGAGACATAGCAAGTTTAGATGCCTGGCTGAATTCTTTGCTTTTAAAGGGTTAGTTCACCCAAAAGTGAAAATTCTGTCATTAATTACTCACCCTCGTGCTGTTCCAAACCAGTCCTTCATTAATCTTCAGAACTCAAATTAGGTTATTTTGAAATTATAATGATTCAAATAATTGATGAATTTCGGTTTAGGTTCATAAAGGTATTTTGCTGTCTCTGTACAGATGATGCCAAACCTCAGTCTACAGGTCGCTCATCTTCTGTGATGTTGGGAAGTCTGCTGGATGACCACCACTGGCACTCTGTTCAAATTGAGCGCTTTAACAAACATGTCAACTTCACTGTGGATGGACACACACAACACTTCCGCAGTCTGGGACAGGAGGACACACTGGAGATAGACTATGAGGTGAGAGCTGAGTGTATAATATATGAGCCCCTGGACAACAAAACCAGTCATAAGTAGCACCTGTATATTTGTAGAAATAGCCAACAAATACATTGAATGGGCCTTTTTTTTTTTTAATCCAAAAAATTATTGGAATATTAAGTTAATATTAAAAGAACTTCATCTGGACAACTTTACATTGATTTTCTCAATATTTGGAATTTTTTATTTTTTTTGCACCCTCAGATTCCAGATTTTCAAATATTTGTTTCTCTGCCAAATATCGGCCTATACTGACAAACCATACATAAAGCTTATTTAAAAAAAAACAAAGAAACAGTCCTTATGACCAGGGTCACAAATCTGAATGGAATGAATTATTTTCATTCTGTAATTTGTATATGTTATTTATTTATGCAACACTGAAAATATGATGACAGTGTATCCCCAATACACTACAGACACAGAAAGAGCTGCATATTTAAAAATAACGTCTTGTCGTAACAGAAAAAGACAATAAGAAGAAAAGAATAAGATCTATTATTGTGACATGCATAAAGATATCCTGTTCCCTTGTTATCTGAAACCATGTTTCAAAACATTTTATTCAATCACTGTCACTGCAAACTTATAAAAGCCTGAAACAAAGTACCATAAAGAACAAAGCCAGTGATTCCAGGAATTTCAAAGCAACCAAAGAAAGACACATAGAGCCTTTGAAGCACACTACCATTCAGAAGTTTGGGTTCGTTAAGATTTATTCTTATGTTTCTTAAAAACTAAAGGTAAATTAAAAATACTTTAATATTGAGAAATAGTATTATAATTTCAAATGAACGTTTCTGTTTTAATATATTTAAAGTGTCATTTTTTCCAGTGATGGAAAAGCAGAATTTTAATGGATGATTACTCCAGTTTCCAGTGTCACATGATTCTTCAGAAATTATTCCAATATGGTCTTTCACTGCTTAAGAAATATTTACTTATTATTTATTTATTCACTACTTTTTATTTTTGTAAATGCTGAAAACAGCTGTGCTAATTAATATATTTGCATCTTTTTAGGATTTGATTAATAGAATGTTTAATGGAACAACATTTGTTTGAATTTTGTGGCATTATATTAATGCTATAGTGTAGATGCTCGGATTGCTATTAGGGCATAAGTGTTTTTCTCATTTTCTTCCAGTGTTTTTTTTTCCTGTCGTTTTCACCTTCTGTTTTTCATTTCTTTAACCTCCAACCTATCATCTATCTTTTTTCCTTTGTGTGTAAGTGAGTATTTCAAACATTAGAGCGCACATCCCTCATTTTTTGTACTGATTAAATAAACACTTAAATGATTAATGGGTTCAATACTGAATAAAAATTGATACCATTTATTATAGATTAACCTTCTTACAAACAGCTGAAATATTTACCACTTCCCTCACTCTCTATTTTTTTTTTCTCTCTTTTGTTTTTAAAGAGCTTCCAATCTTGACAAGGGCAGCAGAGTATATAATTTTCTCATGGAGATTGTGAGTGCCTGTTTGGTATGTTGTACCATTACTATCAGGTTGCAGCACTCAAAATAACAAGCAAAAGTGCACCTACATATTGATTTTTTTAAAAGCTCTGTAAAACAGGCCCCAAAAATTAGCCTTTAGAGTTGTTCTTTGCTTTATTTATTTTTTATTATTTACTTTTTTTTTTTTTTTCTTTTGCTATTCTTTTCTTTGTTACTGATCTCTGGGATATGTGGTTTTGTATGTTTGTGTTTGTTTGTGTGTGTGTGTGTGTTTCTGTGTTTGTGTGTCCTTATTCAAGCTCAGTTTTGGAGGAATTCCTTTGCCTGGTAAGCCTGGGACTTTTCTCCATGAAAATTTCCACGGCTGCATAGAAAACCTCAACTACAATGGCGTCAGTGTTATAGACATGGCAAAAAGACGTAAGCCACAGATCTATACAGTGGTAAGTATGAACTTTTTTCCAAGTGCTTTTGTAACTGTAAATATCACTTTTCAGCATACCTGTCAATTTTGAGAATCAAATATCACCTAGTGAGTCTGAAGGCCAACAAATTTCACTCTCTGTCAAGGTTGTGTGTTAAAATCTCTCTATTCACAGAGTAATGTGAGAGCACAAAAGGATTTTTGCTTTAAAAAGCATGAAGCATAACTTTATTCACACAACACGTCTTTATATCTGAAGCAATTTACAACAGTGTCACATGGCAAATGACAGTAGCTCTGTGTGTATCTGAAGTGCTTTTCTGCAGTTGTGTGAAGTTGTGTGCATCACACCATAAAAGAGCTCTTTTCCCTAATTAACAAGCTGTGAAGTCTCTCCTCTTGTCCATTTCTCTCTCGCTCTCTCCGGATGGTCTAATACACTTATCACAGAAGGAAAAGAGGAGCATTGCCACATTGTGATCTTCATTTTGTCTTTCCCTCCCTCTTGTCAAAGGCATTTTTAGATCAAGATCTTACCAGCGTATTGCACTATACAGTCCAAGCATAGATAGACACGTTCTATACGCCACTGACTAAATAAGGCTCATGCATTGCTATAACTGTTTATTATTTAAACATTTAATTGCTGTAGTACGCTGTTAGTGAAGTAAATGAACTTAAAATTTCACTGTTTTAGCCGAACACTTGAGAGACGCACAGACTCGAGCTCATTCACATATCAATCTTTCAAAACAATTTAAGAACCTCAACTTAAATTAAAGTCAAGTAGTTAATAGTTAAATTTACAGCACAGCTGCATTAATGCACACAATTTCCTTTAATGTTGTAAATAGGAAACTGCCATCATTAAAGTGTTGAGAAGTATTGATCATCATCCAGTTTGATCACATTTCAGGTCATAAAGTATTAAATATATTAAATGGTTCAGCATCTAATTTTAAGAAGTATTACATTTGGAGAAAAATCATATATTGATTAATGCAATTTTCATACTTTTAATACTGCATTATGCTTTTGGGGTATTACTATCATTGTTACACAAAGAACTTTCATTTCTTGGATCTTTCATTTTGCTTTGTATATATATACTGTGTATATATATATGCTGTAATTAACTCTGTTATTGGCTTCTGTTTATTGCATTTCTTTAAGCATGTTATTGTTATTTGAGCAAAATCCAATATTGTTTAACCTCTAATTTACATGTGTTGATATATGACTACATAAATCAACTTTAATACATATGTACAGTATATATTGAATAAAACATGTCTTGAGTATTCTAAACTTGCAGTTAGCCTGTTTTGTAGCTACATTTGTGTCTATTTAAAAAAAGTTAAGGAATTATTAACATTATTGATGTTATTTGTTTTATAAAGCCTTACATTTGGTTTTAAAAAACAGATTGTTTGGTCCAGGGCTTTAAATTCTGTACCCTTTACCGTTGTTACCTTTAAACCTTTTATACCTTTGTTACCTTTATACCTTTTTAACTTACCTTTATTTTTCTTCCTCCCTTTCTTTTCCTTACTAAGGGCAATGTGACGTTCTCATGCTCTGAGTCTTCTTCAGTTGCTGTGACACTCCTCAGTTCCACGAGCAGCTTCCTGATGCTTCCTGCAGATTACAGTATGGAGAGTCTTTCTATACGACTGCAGTTCCGCACTTGGAATCAAGAAGGGCTGCTGTTCTCAGTCCCACTCTCTCGTGATCCGGACACCATTAACCTGCTTCTGCAGCTCAGCCAGGCTAGGCTGCTCCTCTTGCTCTCTGGAGGACCACAAAACTCTGCTCAGGTTTTCAGTGGTAAGATATATAAATAAATAGGTTTTTATGATTTCCACGCTGTGGAATCCAGTCATAAAACTGGAATTTACTATACAATGCGAATTGACATAGAATTTGGCAATATTTGAATGAATAAGGCAAAGACGGGGCTGTATAATGAATCAAAACACAATATGGACTAGTGTCTATTAAAATATTAAAATTTGAAGACTGCATGTTCTGCATGTCTCGTTTGGTCCACTGCCCAAACACACATGGCACTCGTAATGATTTCAGTGTCTGTTGTCTCACTATATAAGGACATGAACTTCATCTTGATTGTTTAAATAATTTGAAAAGAAAAAAGAATTCATTGGGGCGCATTTGTGAATACATACTAAATAACTGAGGCAATGAATTCACTTCATCTTTCATTCTGAGGACTGCCTTGCTACCACTGTTTGTGTTTCAGGTCAAAATGTGAGTGATGGACAGTGGCACTCCATAGCCGTTGAGGTCAAGGGTCAGAAGGTGTCGTTAACAGTCAACAACCAGAAGCCTGTCACTATGGAAATCAAAATTCAGAACATGCAAAGAACAGCCATCTTCATTGGAGGTATAGATTCAGAAATTGAATTAGCTAGTTTATCCTGATTCTTAGAACAGGTTTTTGCTATACTCAAATCCAGAGACAGCAACTCTGTTCCGTTATCTAGCCTGATGGCTTCAGGCAAAATGTGGCTATTACCCAAAACATTTTCCTGAATGCAAGGGACAATTTTCTTCTACCTTATTAACTCTAACCTCCATCAACTGAAACGTTCCTCATATTCCAGAATAAAATAAAGGCTTGGCAAGCTGAGCGTGTTCTTTCATTTCACATGCATATCTGTTATTTCCAAATCTCCTGCTTTTTTTTTTTGGAGGGTTTTTTCTGTTTAGTTCATTCAGGCAGCTCAAACCACATTCAATTACAGTAGAGGATAAATGCAGTTTCTTTAAAGCTGTTATTGAAATCTTTGACTCAAACTTTCAATGTCTTAACTAAGAGCTCTAAATCTCTCATTTTGCTTACTTCAGGGACAATGTAGTCCTGCTGAGATTTTATAAGCTGCTTTGCATGAATTTCTCAGAACAGAGATTTTTCTTTGTGCAACTTGGTATTAGTTGTGGGATGTTGTTTTTGATTTGAAAGACAGTAAGTTGGGATTTTTCATTATTTTAGGCTGCCCTTTATTCCAGAGCGATTTCAACTGCGAAAACCCCAACAGAGGATATCAAGGCTGTCTTCGTCTCCTTTTTATAAACAACCATCAAGTCAACTTCCTTCAGATTCAGCAGGAAAGCCTGAGCAACTTTAGCCAGATTAGCTTTGATGTCTGCAACATACAAGACAGGTCAGTTTTCCTCATTGATTTTCAAAGTTTTCTTGCCTAGTTTTTTTTTTTTGAACTCTGCATGTCTTCTTATACTTTTGTAGTGATAAAATATGTAATTTGGCATATAACCAGGCCCATATGGAATTTGCTGAATTTCTTTTGACTTTTTAATACTCGTTTTGGAAAAAATAATCTGTTCTTGTTCTTTGGAATGTGAACAGAATAGAAA
>JAUMHR010000060.1:7122079-7139956 GCA_032361145.1 Enteromius fasciolatus | reverse complement strand
CTGACGTAACGTTAGGAGCTAGTGACAATGGATGATGACGTATAACAGTGTAGTAGCGGTGTTCCATTTCTTAGGGGAACATTTTTAACCCTTCCCCTTTCCACATTTCAATTCAAGGGGCAAGGGTAAGGGACGAGGGGTAGGCAAAGGGGTGGAAAATAGAATTGGGATTGGGCCTAAATCCAGAAGAACTGTGGCAACGTCTCCAAGATGCTTAAAAAGAACCTACCTGCAAAAGATAGAAATAAACAACTTAAAACCATTTTCTGTTGATGAAAATACTTTTTGCACAGTACTGTATATGCTGTATATTGTATGTATTTCAGATATCACAGATACACTGTCAAAGTTATACTTTTCTAAGTACTGATTACTTAAAGAAAAATAAAAGCCAATTAATTTTTGTCTACAGCTGCCAACATTGTGTGGGAGAAAGTACCCTACTAAATTTGACAGTTTTATTCAGTTAATTTTACTAATTAACTTTGACTTCAGTTCGTTTTTATTATGCTTTGTAAAGTGCATGAGGTCCATCTTTCCCATTATTGTTGTTTTTATCATTCATATAAACTGTATTGATTATTTAAAACAACATTTATTGGATTAATACAGTCCTGCTTACTTTTTTTTATTTTTAAATCATTAAGATTAATTAGAGTGTGCATAATGCATCATTTGACAGCTGCGAGTCCACGTGTCATGTATCGATGGTTCGAAACTGAGGATCTACCAATTTACCCATTTAATTTTGATATCTGTGTCTATGAAAGTACTTCGAGTAAGCTGTAATTATTTTGGCAGATATATTTTTACAGTTCCTTGCTGTAATCAAATTTGTTGGATCAATATGTTCTGCTGCCACTTGCACCGTTTTATCATAGGCTCATGACTGTACATGTTCTCTGGAGGAGAGAGAGGCACGACAATGCCATCTGTTAGACTTATTGCTTTAAAAGGGCGAGGAATACAATAATTCCTTTTTACAAGTCCTGCTGTGCGATTCACCGTCAGCAAAACAACACGTGCAGCAAATTAGCTCACTCTACTGCACAGAGGACTTCTCTGTTATAACGAACGGTTCCCAAGTAAACAATAATTACCTCTGTTTGCTAAATGCCATTGTTAGGAACACTTTTTATTTGTGAGTGATTTTAACAGATATCTACTATTAATGGCATTCAAGCAGTGATCTGTTTGAAGGATACTGCTGAATAGCAAACGCTGACATTTAATTTATCTTATCATTACACTTTAAACTATAAGGCAAGAAAACAATGTTCTTGGTCTTACTTTTTTGTTTACCTCCTACAGGCTCAGAATTCCTTTGCCAATCACGCAGATGCGCCAAAATGCGAGCGTTCTGTAACTAAGCACAACATTAAAACTGCATTTATTTCTATGCTTCGTCAATTTCAGCAATATATGAGCGATCCTGCGAGGCCTTCAGGAAAACAGGAAGCCAGTCGAGTGTGTTTACAATCGACCTTGATGGGAGCGGACCTCTAGAGCACGCTCAAGTCAACTGCACCGTGGCAGGTGACCGACCCAAATATGCATACTCAGCTTTGCGCATTTCTAGACGTATTATACACTGATGTTCATCATCTTTCACATTATTGAATGATGAAGCTCAAAGCTCAGCACTTCTCATTTACAAACCTGATTCAGTGCATGGACAGGTGTGACCTCAGCATGTGTGGGGGACTGCCTGGAGAAATCACACATCTCATTAAGTGAGTTCAGCATCTCATGCGGCTGTCTAGTTCAGCAGGTTGAATCAGGGTTGGCCAACCTTCCTTTCAGGGAGTCTCCGGTGAGGCAGATTTTTTGCTCAGGCACCGCACAAACATACCTGATTCAGCTAGACTGGATCCAATGATGTAGAGGATGAGTGTTTTCAAAATATTTAGATATTTTTGTGTGTGATCCCAAGACTGTGGGGGAATAAGTTGTATCTACTGATAGCGCTGCTTATATACAGTACATTGATGTATGGCAGATTATTCGTTTGCCATCAATTAATCATAATTTAAGCACTGACTCCTGCCATGATTGCTAGACACTGCACGCTTGAGTGGTTTGAAACATGACAGGTTTTTGATTGATAATACTGCACAAATGAAAATGAATTTGACCCTATACAGTATTTTCTGTTTTTTGTAGTAACTTTACATTGTAATAAATAAATAAATAACCTGTCCTCTGTGATAGTTTCTCAGTAAGTTATTTGAGTAAGTTATATAATGTTAATTATGTCAATTTACACTACTTACAAGCAAATAAAACCCGTATTAACAAGCAACAATACATTTCAAAGCCCACATCCACATTTTTACAACCATTAGGAAATTCATAGAAATTTTACCCAAATATTTTTACTTTTAAATTGACTGATGTGAATACCTTAATAATACAAGTAAGCCACATGATGAATGGGAGTACACTTTAATTGGCCTGTCCATGAAACATGCCCAGTACTAAGTCACAGGGTCATACACAAACTTGAGAGAGAAAAAATATATAATAATGAAATAAACATTAACTAAAAGACCATAATGACAACATAAAAAGGAATAAACAAAACTATTTAAATAATATGAACATATGTAATGTGATTAGTGTGAATTATATAGTAATTCACATGTTATAATCAGCAAAACAATACCTTTGATAGTATTTCACGAATAAAAAAAATAACAATAATAATCCGGTAGCTAAAAGGTTTTCTATAACAATTGCAAGTGTTTTTTTTTTTTGGAATTGGCATCACATTCTTTATAACCAGTTTTGATATAGCAAGATATATCACTTTATAGAACCTTACCAAGACATGTGGGGGCAAGCAGATATATCCTCTATCCCCGGGAACAGTGCATTTTCTCACATCTCCTGTCAGATTTCATCACCAGTTTCACCGACCTTGATTTTTGGCCTCTGACATTACTCTCTGCTGCATCAGATGCTCGACTGATCGGTCTCTGAGATAAGACTGTAATACATTATATCATCATGCAGGGAAATTCAAGCCCCATTATGTCAGCAGCAGGGATGAGCGCAGGTGAAGGAAGAAAAAAGTCAAGGAGCATGTTTGCCTGCAGAGACTGGCAGCGCGTTATAGCTGCGACTGATAGCTTCATTTTTCTTAGTTTCATAGGCAGCGGGCTTTGGCTCTGAGGTTATTGGAGCTGCAAGCTGAGCGGAGAAAAGTAAGCACCGGGAAGCTGTCATATGCTGTGACCACCTGCTGCATGTTGGCGCGGCAAAGCTGGCTTTATTTTACAAAGTTAGCTTTCATTGAGCTTTAGCCAGGTTGCAAAGTTAGCTTTGCCACGGTGAATGCATTAAAAGACCCAGAGTCCCAATACAAATAGACTTTTCTCTCAGGCGACGCCAACAAGCACTGGCAAGAAAATCGTTTGAAACTGACCTCAATTACAGGAGCTATTAGCCATGCTAATTCTGCAAGACACGGCAAACCGGCACCTTTGGACATCACATGCAGCAATTTCAATTTGCATAGGGAAAGGTGCTAGCGTAGACTACCATACTCTCATCATTTCACACTCTCCTGAATGAGTGACCTTCTGTTCTCTGCTTAATATTCATCAGGTATTTGCATACGACTCCATCACTCTGTTAATCTCTCATTTTCATTCGCGAGCACATACGGTCGATTGAGTGCAGACTTGAGAGGGTTGATACACGATCCGAGTCAATGGGGATTTCAGTCTTTTGTGTGTGTGTGTGTGTGTGTTTCTCGCACAGAAGATAAAGTTTGGACCGTAGTGGGGCACGATCACATGAGGCCCATCGACATTCGAGGATCCACTCCACGCAGCCCTTTCGTTCTCATCTTCAACTACACCATTTCACCATACCATCTCCGCTCACTCGTGACCTCCTCGGAGCACTGCCAACAGGAAGTGAGATATCGCTGCAGGAAGTCTCGTCTTTTCGACACCTGGGGTTGGTGTTGCTTTATTACTCCAGTCTATCTTATTGTTTGCGTGTACTGTAGTGCTAAAATGTTGTCTTTCTTATGAAGCGTGTGATTTATGTTACCTCAGGAATTCTAATCCTTTAAATTCGGCTAATATGTTCCAAAGGAACAAAAATGTACCTCACAGCTAAATGATTCACAAAAGCAGGTTATTACCACAGATATTAAAGGGGCTCAAGTGTGACATGACGACGATACACAGTGAATGATGATGTTCACTTAAAAAGCGGTTAGATTGTAATTCTTGTCATGCAGGGTTGGTTATGGGACGTGATGAGAGCATTTGAATTGCAAAGGCATGCATAAAGCCTTAAAAAAGATTATACACTGGTATGCTAAATTATTCCATATGTTTTTTTCTCACACCGCTTTAATACTTTCGAATTTGCAGGGTTGATATGCTTAGGCTTTTAACTGAGTTGGAGTTAACTTATCCTCAAACACTCGGCTCATACTTTGGGTTCATTTCGATTTAACGGAATGAGATCCAGTGCAGCCTTTGAGCAAAAGATCAACCTTTGATCAAACATCGCTCAAATGGTGAACCTCAAGCACTAGACATCTCGCATATCTGATTGCCATTTGTTATTGGCTAAGCTCTTGGCCAGATCTCTGCACCGCTGTGATAGCAGATGTCTGGTCACGCACATTGTAGCAATACTATAACAACTACTTGACTGACAGGAGTCTCAGAGCCCATTACTGACCAGCAGGGGCAGGAGACCAGATGTCACGATGCATGACTAAATTACATTAGACTCCAAACAGTGTTGTCATTATTTGCATAATTATTTACTGCCAGATAAGTAAAAAATATTCTTTTCCTTGGGGCATTTGTCCATTTACAGATGGAACTCCTCTGTCATGGTGGCTGGATAGAGACGGAGTGAAACGAACATATTGGGGAGGATTTCTGCCTGGGGTCCAGCAGTGCTCTTGTAGTTTGGATGGCAACTGCAGGGACATGAATTATTTCTGCAACTGTGATGCAGACCAAGACACCTGGTAAATCTTAATTTCATAGTGCATCACGGTTGCCAGTTCTGTGTAACAAAACCAGCCCAATGACCCTAGCCCAAAATCAAAAAATACATATCTTCCAATCGTTATGTGTTCACTTATGTCTTATACACTATGTCATAAACACAGTTTGTATTTTATAAAGGATCTCAAGGCTTTTTCATCTCTCAGAAAACATAACACCTTTTAAAACATTTTTTATTAAGTTTTATCACTGATAGAATATATATTTCGGTACAGGCATTTCAGTCATTTATAATTGATTTAATGTCTGCTGTTGTTAAGTTAACTAGTTACTATGTAATGGTGTTAAGTACTTTTATTACAAAATAAATGCAACTATAATCTGTTACAGTTAGTAAGAAAACATGTGGCAAATTACAGTTTTTAATGATTACAAAAGTTTACCGCCTGAATAGTTCTTGTATTAATATTTACTATATCTTGTTATTTCTTGTTATCTGGTCTCAAAGTAAAAAGAGGGGCTGATTAAATTATTATAATTCAAGTAATGAAGGGTTTTAAAACTCTGTTGTGTACTACTGTAATGTTAACCCTGTCTCGTTTAAAATGTTGAAAACATCCATTACAAATTTAGAAAGTAATCAAATGTAGTCAGTTACATGACTTAGTGAACTGAAATAGTTACACTACTAATTTTAAATAGGGTAACTTGTAATCTTTAACCTATTACGTTTCCTAAGTAACTGAATATGTCAACCCATTTGGGGAAAAAAATCTATAAGTATAGCCCAATTTCGCACACACTTGGGGAAAAATGTAGCTTTTCTTTACTTTGTAAGTTAGTAGGATTGTTATTTTTCATGGAATGAAAGATATCTGAGGCCGATTGCTGAGATTTAGTCAATTAAACTGCTGTATAGGAACTGCCCCTTCATTATTTTTTTTGTTAAAGTTCCTGAGATGCTGCAGAAAAAGCTTAACAATCGCCATAGGGCAAGTATTACCGTTCTTTAAGCAACAAGTGATGCGCACTCGATCCTTGGAGGGCAATCTTCTACCTCAGAGAGAGATTAAAAAGACTTTCTCCAAGCCTCTCACTCATTACCTCGTATCTTGCATTCTCTGATTCTCTTTCTCCTCCTGCAGGGCAAATGATACTGGTGTGCTGTCTTACAAAGACCATTTACCCCTTAGTGAGATCGCCATTGGAGACACAAACCGGACAAACTCGCAGGCTGAGCTCCAAATTGGACCGCTGCGTTGCTATGGCGACCGTGGGTGTTTTGTTTACCAAATTTAAAAGGGGAATGGGGGGTAATATGGCTCTCTACTGAATATATTTTCATATTTCAAAATGCAGAAGAGATGGACCTTTTTTATCGAATTCAGTGCACAATTTGTTTTTCAACAAGCTGTGTGCTTTCTTGCCTGTCCCTCTGCTGCAGGATTTTTCTGGAACTCTGCATCTTTTTACCAGGAGTCCTCATATCTGCATTTCCCCACCCTGCAAGCTGAACTGACTGTCGATATTTCACTCTTTTTCAAAACAAGCGCTCTCTCAGGAGTCTTCTTGGAGAATCTGGGTGTCAGAGACTTCATAAGGCTGGAGTTGAGTTGTGAGTGCTTGTTTAAATAATAATAATAATATATAAATAATAATAATAATTAAAAAATAAGAATATATATATATATATATATATATGTATATGTATAATATTTCATAAATATTAATTTATTTATAAATATCTCAATTTTAGTTATAACTGTAAATAAAATATTTGGTGCATCTGACCTGAAAATAAGGGTTTCAGCTTGTTTGTTGTGAAGAAGTGCTCAGAGGCCCTTTCAAGAAGTACATTCAGTGAACTTTCAGTGAACTACACTTTTGTTTAAACCACACAGTGTGATTCTTTTTTTCTTTCTCTCTTTCTCAGCTCCATATACAGTGAACTTCACTTTCGACCTGGGCGACGGACCAGTAATCCTTACCGTTCAGTCACCTGTGGTCCTAAATGATCGTCAGTGGCATTATATTCGTGCTGAACGAAATGTGAAAGAAGCTTCTCTACAGGTTGACTCCCTGCCGCCGAAGCTAAATGAAGCACCATCTGAGAGACCCTACCGGCTTCAGCTCAGCAGTCAACTCTTTGTGGGTGCGCTGACATGTAATCGAGCAAATGTCACTATTAATGAAAAAATAACACTGAGTGTACTTTAGCTTGAGCTAAGAATACCTCTGGGAACAGAAGATTGAGATAATTTAAATAGAAGGTCAGGAACCATGGTGTTGATAAATGTTGCCGGGTTGAAGATCAGGCAAAAATATTATTACAGTGCAAGCATTTCACTCGCAATTTTTCAACTACAAATAGATGTGTGGAAACTGTAAAATGTATTTAGAATTATGTGTGCATATAAAAAGTAAGTCCTCGCAGCTCCTTAAAAGTTAAAAATCCAGTTTATTCAAATTTAAGGTCATAAAAAGCAATGCACTTCTTAAGTCTTAAATTTGGGGATGGGAAAACAATAATCACGTAATGGCTTAAGGTGATTTATTAAACTTTAAATCAATTAGTCTCTCAATAATAAAATGAATGCAAGCACTGCATATTTCAAAGTAAAAATGTGGCATGTTCTTGTGGGTGTTTTGTATGTTTGCAGTTTCAAAGCCGAGGCAGTAAGGGACTCCTGTATATTTATTAAATATAAATTGCTTTTAGGATACGCCTCTTTCATGCTTCATCTATCCAGGTGTATTTTGGGCCTGTGTTTCATTAATATTGCTGCATTGTGCAATAAACTTCAGCTGACATTTAGTTCAACATTTAAAATAAAATAATTTACATAACTAATAAATAAACACAGTCTGAAGCCAAAATATTTAAAACACCTAGTGTGCTTTTTGTATTTAAATAAATAATTTAGTTTGCAAATGTTTTCTTATATCTCTTAATTAAGGAAATCAAAGGAGCTCATTATGCAATTTCATTGTGTAAAGGTATGTGGCACCACTGTTCAGTAAACTCTCTTTTAAAAACATGGTCAGGAAATGTTATGCAGTCACTCCCTTAAATACAGTGTCACTAAAAGGAGATATTTTAATGGTCATTTATAAATATATTGTGTAGTGGCGATGAATAGGAACATGAAAATATAAGTAAAAGTATGGTAATATAATAATCAAATATTTGCATTTTTGTTTACACACTAAACACAATAAAACTATTAAATAATAATATTCAGGTAATTAAGTCAGTAGCAGGGACACACATGAGAATTGTACTACAGTATCATTGACTTCAAAAGCCTTGGCTTTCTAATTTGCTTTCATTTATATGACAATTAATCATTGTACTCTCCCCATTAGGAGGAACCGCTTCTAGGCAGAGGGGCTTTTTGGGCTGCTTACGTGCCCTCGCCATTAACGGAGTTACCCTTGACCTGTATGAACGTGCAAAGACCACCCCGGGGGTAAATTCGGGCTGCCCGGGTCACTGCACCAGTGACAGCGTCTGCCGTAACGGAGGGAGATGTGTGGAAGAGAGGAGCAGTTACACCTGTGACTGCACGCAGACCGCCTTCGACGGACCACACTGCAGAACAGGTGAGGTTACAATGGCCTCAGGGCGCTTGGTGATCTCTCTTTCATTGGTTTTGATGCAACAATCCAAAAAGAGCTAAATGAAACAGGCACTCTGGACTTAAGCACGCTTCAGACGCTTGTAGCTCTCGAACACTGTAGGGTTGGCATTCCTGATGGCGGAAGTGTTTTTATTGGATTACACTGTAAAATCACACAATTAGATCAAATCCTACAGAGAGAAATTAAATCAGGACTCTATAGGAGTTGATTTAATATCTGTTTAATCCAAGGCTTGCCGTGAGCTGTTGGATGTGGCATGAATCTCACAAAAGGAGACATATATACCGAAAATGTGTAATGCACAGGAATTAAACTCAAGCCACTATATGCACTATATGGAAATTTCTCAATTTCATCTGTTTTAGACAACTTTCCATTTTCTATTAGATCAAGAGGGGCGACCGCCAGTGGATGACAACATGCCCTTGATGGCGAATTCACCTTGAATTCCTTGAGGCTAGGCTGACAGGCCTTGGCAGAAAAGCTTTAACTGACAAATGGAATTTAATTACAGCAGTCATTCGTCTGCCTCGTACCCATCCAGCAGCCTGTCAGTCAGATTAGTGATGTAATAGCTTTGTTTCTTTACAATGCGATGTCACGACGGGTCTGCTCAAGCCACGGCTGTTTACTGCTAACTAGAATAGATGACCAGAAAATGAGAAGAGACAGACATAATCAGTAGGACACCTCTCCACCACGGTCTCAGCTGTGGTTGGGGAGGAAACAATGCTAATGTTGTTGTTTTTTTATAGCTCTAATAATGACAGATGAGACATAGAGTTCATTGCCTTTGCGCGCGAACTGAATTTGCATAGAGATGATGATGATGATGTTCACCAGGGACTGTTTTGTCTCTCTGTGTCCATCACAGCTCTAGCAGCTTCCTTCGAAAGTGGATCTTCAGTCCTGTACACTCTCCAGGAGCCATTTTCTGGAATACTGAATGAAGAAGCCAGAAGATCACCAGCAGGGTTCCATGATGCTGAAGTTACCAAATCTCAAGAGAAAGTTTTGTTTGGGTTCCTAACACATCATGTGCCGGCCTTGATCCTGACAGCGCACACTGTGGACCAGCACTACATGGCTGTTATGCTAACGTCAAACGGTACTAAGTCATACGTTACTCTAAATGGGAAATAGTTATAATTTGGTCATCCTGTTACAAACCTATATCACACTTCTAAAAATAAAACCTCATTTAATCATTCATTCATTCATGCCTGTGTTTAGCTTAGTCACTACCTTATTTCCATGAGTAGAAAAGAGCAGCCACAATACTACAGATTAAAAGTCATGCCAGTTTGGAGGAACACGAGAAGGAGTTTATTTATTCCAAAATAATAACTCAAGGCATTAACAATTGAAACAATATATTTTATTTATGAACTCTTTATTTTGGGAATCTATCTTAGACATTCTACTAACAGACATTTGAGTATTAGTAGATGCTTAATGTCTTCTAACACTTTATGTTGATGGGTCCACAACACTGACTATAAACCTAGCAAGTGTGTATGAACGTATTTTACTAACTCTAGACAATTAGCTGATATGTAGTTGTTTATAATTAGAAGAATGTCTAAAGTGCAAAATGAAGTGTAATTTTTTGGGTAATCAGTCATCAAAGCTCATTAAACATTGCTTACAGACGTGGAGATTTACTTTTAAATGTACCAAGCTAATTACTTACTAAAAAAACTCACACAGATCATATTTTTAAGTCTTATTTTGACATAACAAAGTGTTTTTATCTACGTGTGTGCATGTGTGTGTGTGTCTGTGTTTCCCATTAACACCATTATATCATTCAGACTGATTTAACGAACACAAGAAACAGGATTTATCGCATCACAATCAATCACAGCTGAACATAACCAGTGATATCAAATCGTGATGGAGGCATTGCCTCCTCTTATGTGACCCCAAATGGAAATATATGCAATATCTGTCTCCCTTTGAGCTCTAAAATGTATAAAGGCTATGCAGATTAGGTTTTTACAGAGCAGTGAAAATACATCAGAGTAGTTCCTTAATTCTAAAATAGGTCAATATGGATTTTTTTTTTCTTCTTCTTTCTTCAATTTCACACCCTGTTCCTTTCTTGTTGGCATAAACGGTTTCAACCTGGCAACTCAATATGCTTGAAAATCACACATATCCATTAAAGCGCATCATACATATGCTATTTTTTTTGGTGTGTAACACCCACACCTTTTACCTAAAGAGCACAAGACATCGAAATAGAAGGCTCTCTCAACCATTGACTCATCACCATTTACAGCACTCTTTCACGCCTCTATTTTTTTCCAGTTAGTAGAAACAAAATTGTCACCATCTCATCAAGAAATCACATGGGTCGTTGACTTGCACAGCAGATAGCCATACAGATCAATCTTTAACATCAAAAAAGCACTGAGGAGAGGAGCAGGAAATGTAGAATAGAAGGAAAGTATTTTAAGGAAAGCCAGGAAGAAAGCAAATACTAAAAATATTATTAAATACAAAAATGTGTCAATTTAAATTGATAGAAAATAATATCCTTATTCTCAAGTCAGTTCAATGTTGATTCAATTCAGCTCAATTACAGAAGTCAATATATTGTCATTATTCAGCTCAATTAAGTTCCCATCTGATAGTCAGTGCAGTCAAATCACTATTATTACTGAATGTTAATTCACTTTTAAATCTTAACTGAGAAAATGAAGGGCTCGTAGATGAAGGCAATCATGTTACAACTACAAGGGAAGTAATAATTCACATACAAACTCTTCAAAAGCAGAGGTGATTGCTAAGACTTGTTCAGTCCTGTCTTCCCAAATGACTGTTAAACATGTTCAAGCATTCATAAATCCTAAAATGTTAACTGCAGTGAAATTGCAGAACAATTAAGGACAAAGATTCTTATGTATTATCTATTTTAGGAACTATTAATGTGCACTCAGTCACTCTGTCTAAAATAAAACCGTGTTTTTTTTATGCCACAGATATTTCTGGAACCTGTGAAATAAGTCTCTTACGTTAATCTAGAATTTATGTGGCATTTTTTTGATTAAAAATTCAGCTGAGAAGCATTATTGTGAAATATAATCACCATTAAAAATAACTGTTTTTCATATTATTTTAAAATGTAATTTATTCCTGTTATGCAAATTACAGCATCTCATTACTTCAGTCTTGTGTCAGTGTAACATTATTAATGTTTCAAAGATTTTTTGTCAAACTGATTTCTTTTTTTACTTTGTTTAAAACACAGTAAAGAAAATGTATTTATATTACTTTATTTACACATTTAGAGATAGGCAGATACAACTACCGACATTATTTATTAAAATGATTAATATTCCAATTCTTCCGAGGCAAAAGGATTGATTTATGAGAGAACATGATTACCATCTCTCTGTCCACCATGACACATCTGTGCTGCAGCTGCTGCTTTGCACAAATTCAAAAAAATGGCACCAGGAGAATTCTTACGTCAACCTTGGTTTTAAATTTGTATTGGTGTTTTTGTGCCTCTGACTCGTATCAATACGAACATCAGTCTAGTTTCCAAAAAACACTTGAGGCAGTAAAAGTTGTATTCCTTCTCACACAAATCTAACGTTAGCATCACAAATATCCAGCTTCATATATCGGTTTTCATAGATGGTAGGTTAACTTGGTAGTAATATTATCAGGTAGGTTTAGGGTTGGGTTTGGTGTAGAGCATATTTCCAACTTGCTAGAACATTAACTTTTAGCGACAGTCCCTGGATATGTCAATTCTGAACCATTGCAATATGTAACTAAAGCAACCTGTGCAATGTGGATTTATTACATAGCTTTCTGCAATAGCTGATTCTAATTGGAGCATTCTGTGATCATACATATATTTTTCTATTATTACATTGGATTGGATTTTTTGATACAATGATCTTGTTTCATTTTTTACTTAACTGGATGATTTCAACTCAATATTTCTTGTCCATTTATTTATTAATTTGGTTAGAAGCCATAAAAAAAAATCACAGTGGTACAAAAACACTTTACACTGTTGGAATTTACACCCTATTGAAGTTTGTATTGTAACCCATTACTCTGTAAAGTTAAAACATGTTTTCTTCTTGTCATGTTACAACTCTGCATTTGTTGTATCAAACAAATACCTCATGACTTGAAGTCAATAGCTTTTACTCTGATTTCCCAGGCAGCCTGCAGATACGATACATGTTGAACAAAGAAAAACAAACAGAAACGTTCAGCCCAGTGTCATCCAGTCTAGCAGACGGACGGTTCCACTGGGTCAAAATCAATCGAAAGGGACAGGAGCTCCTTGTACAGGTGAGTGGCCAGTATCAGATTTTTAAAGGGGTGTTGGTTGACCCACTATACTCGACTCGAAAGAGAAGAGATGATTTTTATGCTTGTCTTAACTTATCTGAAATTTTAAAGGTCTTGTAAAATATAAATGATATTTCTAAAAGCATGACATAGAGACCTGAGATTTTTTCTTTGACCGATTCAAATCTATTACTGCTATCAATCTTTCCCAAGTTACCCGCCATTATCTGTCCCTTCCCAGATTGACAACACAATAACCCAGCAGTACAGCCTGTCTCCTGGCTCTGCTCTCAGCCCGGCGAGGTCAGTGATTCTGGGGAGAATCCAAGGTGAGTTTTTGACAGGCTTTTGAAGAGGACTCAATTTCTTCATGTTCCTTGTGTGCTGTTTCACACATTTTTATTTCACTGATGTGGCGTCAGGTGTTTGAATCCAGGCAGGTTAGGACAGGGTGGGTGGTTGTCTGGGTATAGGGAGGCACACTTTTGACAGCGCCGTCACAGGTGAGTTGCCAAGTCAAAGCCAAATGAAATGTCTCAGTGTTGCCTAGGAAACTGTTTCTTTTTACCTGATAGCCAATAAGGAGGGTCTGAAAGTGGCACGAACCCCAGAGCTTTGATAGAGGCGAGTGAACATTTAAAACAAATTAGCAATAAAGCAGTCACACAACTAAACATACCCCTTTTAGACTCTTTAGTCATTACAGACGCAGAATAGAAAAGGAACCGGCAGAGAATGTGCTGATTTATTCTGTTTTAGAAAGGCTTTATAGACACACAAAAGGAACTTGAGTAATATAATAATAAAGCTTGTTAAAAAGGTTATTAAGCAGATTAGAGGTTACTTGTGTGATTCTGCAGTCGGCTCCTCTTAAAATGAAAGCTGTGGAGTGGTTACATAAACAGTTTAACGGTTGACTTTGAATTAATTTAAAGGTGAAATGCATAATTACTCTCAAATTACAATCCTCATCTCACATTAATCAGACAAACAGCTAATTTCACTCCAAACTCATGCTATTTGTTGAGTCAAAGTCACTAACAGAGCTTTTTTTTTTTTAAGAAACTGATTTATTTAGTTAGAGATGTGCTTAAGAGCCAATGAGCTCTGGTTCAAATCCTGTGTAACTGCGCTTTTCAAGGAAGTTGAAATTACATGGTTGCATTAACAAATGCCTTTTTATATCAGTTTTGCATTTGTTAACACTATCGAGTTGGTATAGAACTGGACTTGGTGTAGATCAGTGATTCTCAACCCTGGTCCTCGCGCCCCCCTGCTCTGCATATTTTGCGTCTCTCTCTTTGTTAACACACCTGATTCTGATAATCAGCTCATTAGAAGAGAGCTCTGTGCATGAGCTGTGTTCCCAATCAACATGGTCCCTACACAGTGTGCGTTAAAGTTTACTTCACTTCGGAACATTCATTTACGGATTTGCACTGTAAATAAGCGAATACGATTTAAATTACGTCTCGCACACTTAAATGCACTTTGAATTGAATGTATAAATTCATTTTGAACTGGAATCATGGCGGAATATTCGGTGATGTCCACTTCGCAGTGCGCATACGTTCAAATAGAACAAATGACAAGAGAAACATATGCAATGCGCAGAGCAGGGGCGCGAGAAGAGGACAAGGATTGAGTACCGCTGATCTAGCACAGTGTGTGCGAGATGTAATTTAAATCGTATTCACTTATTTACGTTGCAAATCTGTAAATGAATGTTCCGAAGTGAAGTAAACTTTAACGGACACTGTGTAGGGACCATGTTGATTGGGAACACAGCTCATGCACGGAGCTCTCTTCTAATGAGCTGATTATCAGAATCAGGTGTGTTAACAAAGAGAGAGACGCAAATATGCAGAGCAGGGGGTGCGAGGACCAGGGTTGAAAACCACTGGTGTAGAGCACATTTCCAACATGATTGAGCATTAATTATCATAAACAATCCATGGATATTACACTTCTGAACCACCGCAGTACATACCTATATCAAGTCTTGCCAGGTTTATGTATTGAATCAGTGTTTTAGCGTCCACCCTGTAGACGTTTCTCTTTGAAACCATGGTAAAACATGCAATAAGGCTTGTAAAAACTGTTCACATTTTATGAGACTAGGTTGAAAATATTACATGCGCCACATTTAAGTTCAGTTGCTTAATTCTTTTTCCTGTTTCAGGTATTGACGTTACTGATAAGGAACTGGTTCACGCTGGATTGAGAGGGTTTATTGGCTGCTTGTCCTCCGTGCAGTTTAATCAGGCCACCCCTCTGAAGGTAGCCCTGCAAAACAGCCAAAGCCCATTAGTTACTGTTATCGGCCGCCTGGAAGCATCAAGTTGTGGGACAATATCCAGCTCGAACACTCTGAGCGATACACACACACGGTCAGGTAAATGATCCTTTTTAATAGTTTCGACACTGCAGTGAGACTCAAAAATGACAGTGTTTTTCAGCCTGCTGAAAAGAATCGGTTCATTGTCTCGCTCTCGTTCTCTGCTTGCAGATGACTCAGCAAAAACAGACAGAGGCGAAGATCCACTGAAAAAGGCTGATCAAAATGACTTGGCACTAATAGGTATAGATCCCTATGATACTGTGCTCTGGGAAAAACTTTTCAAAATAATACCCAGATCTGACAAGTAATAAACCATCCTTAGAAATGAAACCGTACAGGCTCATACATCTTTAGTTATATCAGAAGTTTTATTTCATGCTGTTCTCATTTGTTTCACTGCAGCAATGCATTGTAGAGCATTCAAAATACTGCTAGATCTTGCATTTATTCTCAAGGTATATTTATGTGATCCAAAACCACACCATTGTATTCAAACCACATTTTAAATGAGTAAAATTGTCTGATAATTCACTCACCCTCATGTCATCCAAGATATTCATATATTTTTCTTCTCAGTCGATAAGGAATCAAGGTTTTTGAGGAAAACATTTCAGGATTTTTCTCTATATACTGGACTTCAATAGGAAGCAGTCTATATTGCAGTTTCATTGCAGCTTCAAAGAGCTCTACACGATCCCACCTGAGGAATAAGGGTCATATCTAGTGAAACGATCAATCATTTCCTTAAAAAAAAAAAATCTAATGTATATACTTTCAAGTAGGAAAATTTTTTTTTTGTCCATGTATTTCTGTTCAAAATGGTAATGTAGGGTCTCTCATTTTCTCCTCCAACTTCAAAATAACCCGACATTGTTGTTATACCATTTTAGTAAAAAAAAGTTAAAGTGTACCTTCTCAACGTAATTGTGTAATGCTCAAGGTTGAGCTAGTGCAAGACGAGCGTTTGTGGTTAAAGTATTTTTGATTTTATTTATTTTTCAATAGATAAGATCGAGTAGAGCCCTTTGAAGTTGCATTGAACCTTCAACCTACTGATCCATATTGAAGTCCACAATATAGAAATAAAGAAAGACATGATCTTGGATGAGCTAACTGCAAGTTTTACTTTCAAGGAAACACATGCAACACTAACGTCCCAATTCTTTGTGTATCTAATGAACAGGAGTAGTGGCCACAGTGGTGTTCATCACCCTCTGTGCGTTGGCCTTCATCATCCACTTTCTGTATCGACACCGACGGACTCCAGCGCCCCCAGTAAACACCGGAAAGATGCACCGACCAAGCATGGAGCATCCTCCATACCGGGCTGCACTAGACCTGCACAAACCCAACCACGACAGCAAAGAATACTACATATGACCTCGCCATCTCGTGCCTGGCCTTTAATCGAACAGCCTGACGCCAGTGTACATGCTAACAACCCCACCGCACTGTATTATCTACACTGCAAGCTGAGCAGCCAATCAGAGGCCAGCAATGACCCAGCAGGCACAAGAAATTACATTTTGTTTGTTTGCTTATTTTCTACAAAGAGAGTCAAGCATACGTGAGAGTAAACGTGTGCTGGCCTCCTGGATGCTGACAGAGCTGTATATTGTTATTTTACGGGCATAATAATAGGTTATACATGCACAGCACACACACTTTCTGAGCAAACAGCACAGCAGGAGGGCTGAAGCATCACTCTGAATTGTCTTTATCCAGTGTGCCTGCTCAAACCTGTCTGTCTCAGAGCCTGCATATAGAGTGGGCTTAAGCTAATGGACTGAAACCCCAGTGGAGAGGGTTCTGAGAGAATGGTTTTGTGGCGGAGCGGCAGACCTTCCCAGATGTTGTTTTTAAAGGATCGATCATCACTCAACATGTTCAAAAAAACAAAAGATTAAAGACGTCCGCATCCGACAACCCCGCATTTGATGTTGAAACTATTGACTGGTGCAAGGAGCCGCTAAAGGCTGAGATTAACCACCAAAGGACTATAAGAATATATCAGCGGTGGCTGAGGGATGGAATATGAGTCATTTGTGTGCATCCCAATTCCCACGGGCCCGGCAGATTCGGGCAGTTTAATTCTCTTTCCCACCGTAATCGAGCTGGTCTCACAACTGAGCGTACCCAGCGTGCCCCGGGAACGAAATCTTGTCCTTATGGAAGTGCATTATATCTCCTGACTAGAAAAAAACTATACACATGAAAAAGAAAAAAAAAACCTTGCTTTCTATTGAGAATGAATTCTATGGCTGTTTTTTTTTTCTATATGACTACTGTAAATGAATGGTGTACATACATTTCATAATTATATTTAATAAATGGAGCTTTCTAAGAGCTTATGAGTGCAGATGACCAATGGTTTTTTATATATTTATGCAGAAATGAAAGCGTGTATGGCAATGTATGCATTCAGGCTCACTATAAAGAGTGTTTCTGCTTATTAAAATGGGGCATAATTTTCACCAGCTCCAGCACATCAAATTCTGAAATTCTAAATTGAGAAGTAAATACATGTTTGCAAATCAAAAAGATGCATGCACATTACCATTAAAAGGTAAAAGAAAAAAAAAGTGT
>JAUMHR010000060.1:7094752-7104858 GCA_032361145.1 Enteromius fasciolatus | reverse complement strand
TTAACTGGCAATAAGTCAGACTAACTGAAATAAGCCTGGCTTATACTCTAATCTTGGTTTATGGAACAGGCCCCTGACTAGTTAGTTTTGTTTTTGTTTTAGTATTTCCTGTTTGTCTATATATGGTCCTGTTCTAGTTTAGTTGATTGATTAACCCGTCCCACCTGTGCTCCTCACCTGTCCTAGGTTACCCCTAGTGTTTAGAAGCTCGTTGTGTTCTGTCATGTGCTGTGGATCTTTATTGTTGTGTAGATGTGTATGTATAGTTCTGTGTCAACTGAAGTTCTGAGTAAAGGCCACGTAATATAAAGTGGGACCACTTTGAAAGCAGCATCTTTCAAAAGCATAAATGCAAAATTTAAGCATCCATACTTTGCTCACTGTATACATTGGAAAGGGCTTTACAACTCATTAATTAACTGTCACCATCCTTCTCGCAGAGGCCTTGTAATTGTGAAATGTTGCACAACCCTCTCTGGCTTAAAATATGGTGTTAAAAAGATGTTATGATTCACTAGAATAACTAAAATTAATTGAGACATCCTTCACCAGGCATTCATTTTTACCTCGTGCTCAGACATTTCCATTTCCATGAAATTTCAATGCAGTGTTTTTTTTTAAATGACAAACAACTAAAAGATCTTTACCTCACAGATGGCGTCTTGGTATAAGAAACTGCTTATTGAAAATTGGGAAGAAAAAAAAAATGTATTTAAGGCGATACAATCTCCTTCATGTCCACGAAACAGATGCTTTAACATTATTTTACTGGGAACATCCTCAAACCAAATTTGCCCAAAACTTGCAGTCACACTGATGAATGATGCAATTAAACATTGGCATCTCAAACTTACAACATCTAATTCACCCCCCACATTTCACAGGTTCATTACATGCTGTAGATTTAATGCCATTCTTAACTAAGATATCCGTGAAAGCATTTCCTTTCTGCCGTGTTCCTAAATCGTAAGAAAATGAGCCCTGAAAAATCAATAGGTAAAGTAATTTCACTTTAGTGACTTCCAATCAAACACCCACCCAAACAAAAACACTCAAGCGTACGTTTTTCCCCCCGATGCACAAGCCATGATATCACTTGTCTCCTGAATAAAACATGCGTCCCATTTAGATTCACTTGGCTTCATCTTAGAAAAAGAGAGAGATCTGGCCTGATGGGACGTGGAAAAGAAGCAACGTCTAGAAATAGTGTTGGCACAAAGAATCGACTTATTCTCAGATAATTATGTCAATTATACAACTCTGAAATCCTGCTTCCTCTTTACCTCAATAGCATGCAATGAAGCTGTCTGGTTGCATTCGAAAAATCTCCACTTGAGAGAGTACGTAAAACCAGCAGCTCAGAGCACCTGCCATGATGGTACTCCTCTCAATATGCTAATTAAGGAGACAAAAAGTAGAAGATTTGACAAGTACAAGATGTCGAGAACACTTCTCAGTCACATATGCTGGAGCATATATAGCAGAGACGCCATTAATGCGAGCCCACACATCCCGGCTGCACTTGCCCAGACGTTTCCCTCTCTAAACTTTAGTGAAGAGAAAAGCAACTTTGATATCGGCCGTGTTTATATCGGATGAGTGGGCTACCATAATTTTCCTCGCCGGATCAATAATATTAATCAAAAAAATGAACTGGGCTATGTTTGGACAACCAGAAACCCGATAAGCACGGCTGCACCTGCGTTTCCGCACACAGATCCCAGCTCTATGCTTGTCGCTTTCCTTTATCCACCCGGAAGGTTTTCTGTGTGTGACACATATTGACGTTTTCCATGCATACTGTCACCATGATAGATTTTCAGTCCTTCGCCATAACTCCCCGCAGTCCTGAGCCTCACTGTTTCCATCAGACTGTCTATCTTTTCAGCCTCCTTTCCTTCTCCTACACACACAAATTGATCCAACACGTGCAGGAGTACCAAGCGTCTACGCTAGTCAATCAATGCGTCCTATCGTTGAATAACAAAGTCTAGCAAGTACGACTATTCCCACTCAGCATGAATAATTAAAGACGGCTACTCTCGTGGACACAGGAGCTATATTTTCTTTTCTTATACTTTGTTCGCACTGGAATCGGCCTCTGGGCACAGCATGATTTTTACACACCGCGATCAACAAACCAAATGCACTGCGGGCTCCACAACAAATATCTGGTTTGATGTAAATCCTTAATTAGCAGACACTATACACTTCTGGCTTCCAGCTAGCTGTATCACAGCCTATATTTCAAAAATGTAGTTAAGATTTTTTTTTTTTATGGTGCTTTCATAAAGGCACAACATAATCAATGAACAGGGAGAGTAAAGTCTATTCTGCCCAGTGCGTCTGGATAAAAATTAAAGATGTTTATTAAAAGGCCGTTCAGTGAAGAGAAACAGTGCTGTGCAATAACATAAGGATGTAACCACATATTCAGGATTAATGGGGACCAAAAATGTAATTATATATTTTATTATAGTATAATATAAAATACATTATATTATAGCCTATGTGTGTATGTCGTGCAAGGGACCTCATCCTAAAAATTAAAAGGAATCTATTGTTTCATGGATAAAGACGAAATAAATATTATGAATGTCTACATATTATTTGAATATATATATATATATATATATACTGTACACAGTACTGATGTATTATTCATCATTCATTTTCTTATTTTAATCTGGTGTTTTTTATATATATTTATTTAAATCAAATAATTTATTTATCTGTTTACTTTTATGAATAATTTTATTTAATTATTTTATTTGGTAAAATAGGGACAAATTGCAGCATATACACATATACGGCAAGTTTAGCATGCAGGATGATGATGCAACAGCCAATGTATTCTTATAGGAAATAAAGAGAACAATTTAGATTCAGTTGTTATAGCACAAAATGTAAAATATTAAAAGAAACTACCTAGATATATACTATATGCATTCAAGGACTTTATGACTGTATAGGTAGCCTGTAGGCCTATATATAGCCTATATCATATGTTATTTTGACATTTAAATTCAATTTTGTACGAATCAGCTAACCCCGCCCCTAACCCTACCCGGCACCGGGGTTTAGAATTTATACGAATTAGAGCGAATTTTCCACCTCGTATGAATAGGTCGTGAGACTGTTGATCTATCTATGCAGTCTACTAACAAACAACACTAAGATTGAGGTAAATACTGAGGAAGACAGTGTCTGCATACGTTACATCATAGCCCTGCCGTAACGAGACATGTATTGTTGAAGATTATCTCTGAGGAAACTAACTAGTCAAATCCACCCTCTTCAATTGCTCTCTTTGAGAACTTTTTGAATGTGTCTCATTGTTCTTTGTCATTTCCTTTTCTCGTTTCATTTGAAAAGACTCCACAGAGGAAGAGATGCTCGCAGGGAAATGACGAATTGCTGCAGCCCTCGAGAGCACAGAAATTAGCGCGGCTGAATGTAAATTACTGCCATTGTAAATGATGACAGCGGCGAGGCGACACCCAGATAATATTTTTCTGCTGTTCAGCTGCAATAATAGAATCAGAGGTATTGTTTCATTTGTACTTAAAGCTTTAGAGAGTAAGACAGTGAGTCAGTTCTGTTAGTAGCCGTTTAATCAGTTCAATTCACCTCACTCAGTGCACTTAATATGCGTTGCATCTCTTCTTTGCTTTCTTTTTTCAACATTTTTGAATGAAACCACTCAACCATGATGCAATTCAACTGCGTTAGTATAATTCTGAAGGGAAACTAAAGAACAGACAGTATTCAAGGGTTTACAGTAGGATTGAGCGTCTCTTCCAAACGAAAAGCAGCTTTCCTTGAAAATTTCAGCTACAAGCCTAGTGTTTCAGCGCCACCTGGCGGTATATTCCCATCACGTTTTTCCTGTATGAAACACAAAATGGTGCAAGTCTTTACTCGTCCCTTATTTCATGCAGATTAGATTGTGCAAGTTGCGGCATCAGTATATAGTACACTAGCATACAGATGAGCTTAACAGACATGGACAAAAATAATACAAAGTGTGAAGACATTCGAAATAGTGCATACTTTATTTATATATTTTGATATTACATACGGAACATAGTGAGATTTATCATTTAAAAGCTGCCAACAAGCATATTAATACATATTTTGCCAAAATGTGTTAATTCAGTGAATGCAGACATTGAAGAGTTCATAAAATATATTTGCAATGGCTTTTACAAATTACTGTTAATTAAAATGAAATGCCTGACTCTAATAATCTTAAAAAGACTGCTAAAAAATAGCTAAATGCGTAATCAAACATAATATAATGTGAATTGATGGAAGTAGAAATGTAGTGAGCTTAAGTGTCTCCTTTTTAAAATATCTTTCATACTTAACGTCATGAAATCAAATGCCATCAAAACATGTTTAAGTTCAGTCAATTGTTACAAAAATCATAATTACTGTCAATGTAGATAATACACAAGGCACAAGTTAATTATATCTGAGGAGTAAAAAGGCATTTTTTTTCCAGAACATGGCAGGCATGTCATAAAACTAAACTTTAAACTAAATGAAAAAGACGAGGATGTTATGATGCAAGACAGTCATCATAGCTCATAAACCTCTCTGAAGAAATTTAAGTGGTTTAATTTATTGCATATTTCGAGAACACGGCGAAGGCTTTAATAAAGCAAGATGATTTAAGCTGGGCAGATGATTACACGGCCTCGGCACTTTAGGATGAGCAAAAAGTTTGGTTTAGAGCTTGTTGTGTTGCTCCAGGCTCATCATGCATTAGCTTCTGATCCCCTGTCTCACAGAAACATATGAGGCTTGAGCATACATTAAATATCAAATACATCTCTCAGATCAATAAATCAAAGCAGTGCCCACGGTCAAGACACAGAAAGGGCTTCAGCCTTTAGAAAAAGCTCTGTGGCACTGCATTTGAAGCAAAAGAAGTGACAAACGTGCTGAATAATCACTATGTGGTGTGAATATAACTAGTATCATCTTTATAAACATGCAAGTACATATATTTAATTAAACAATTAAAAAGTATTTGTTTGGTTTTGGTTGCAGAGTGTTAAGACACAAGAACATCTGTTGGTGTGAGAACAAAGAAACCCTGCTGGTACTTTCTGCCATGGAAAAACAACGTTTAAGCAAGTAAGACACACTTTTACGACTAAGGCCAGATCATTTGCGGTCCAGATTTAGTTTGGCCTCTGTTCGTACGTTAAGCACCAAAGATGTAAAAATTGACCATCCTTTGACTCCCCCTCTACTTGCGGCCTAAAGTCTCCGCCAGCTTCTTAAGTCTCTTCTTCAGCTCCAGAGGAAACTTCTCGTAACATTTCTTACATACCGGCTTCATGTCAAATTCCACAAACTTGTTCCTGAAACACAAATTTTGCTTTTAGGAGTGTGATTTTTTTTTTTTTAAATCACATTTAAGCCAGATTTACATTTACAGTCTACATGTATGCATCCCATTGCAACTAAAACTATCAAAAATTAATTTTTGTAATAAAATGAAGCTGAAATAAAATACATTTTGTTGAAAATGTTTACAAAATAATAAAATAAAAACAAAACACTGCTCTGGAAGCTAACTGTAACTAAATAAATTTAAGTTCAAGTACTTAAATTACTAAAACTTAAATAAAATACAGCTAAATATAAATATTAAAAAATTGACAAAAGAACAAAATAAATAAATAAAATGTACTAAAACTTTATTTTTTTTATTTTATCAATACTTAATAAACATTTTGAAGACAGTATTGTGCATTAATTAGGTCCATGAGTGACCAAAAAATTGGGAAAAAAACTCAATATAAAATATATTATGTATAAAAAAAATATATGATAATGCTAAAATGACAAATGAATACTTGTAAATTGAGATGCATCTATATTACAAATCTTGCTGATAACAATAAACAGTTCATCATTTTGATGTTATGGCCAATAACTGGCTGATTTTCATTTTAATACAATTTTGACATTTTAATAACTAAATTAAGAGTTTTAAAATTTGCTACAATTGAATTTAAGCATCACAACAATCCAAAACAATATATTAATTTTGAAAAGTATTATTAAATTACTAGCATTTCCTCTAAAATGGGGGCAAATGGATGAAAAAAAAACCCCCAAAAAACAATTAAAACGGGGAAAAAAAACTGCATAATGCATAATTAAATAATCAAGAATAATAAAAATACAGGGAAAAGTTGCTGAAAAAGGCAAATAAAATAAATTAACGATGAGACGAAGGACACTAACCAATGATAATGAACGAGTGAAGCAGATGAGCATGAGAGAAAGGAGAGAAAAGGGTTACAGACAGACAGCGATGACTTTCTTTCGCCGTTCGCGAGAGTCACGTTCACGTTTTGCTAAACGGCGCTTCAGCTCTTCCGGCAGGCGTTCGTAACAGTGTTTACACACCGGCTTCAGGTCCACCTCCACAAACCTGTCCCTGCAGGGCCACCGTCAGGGACAATGAGGGAGGAAAGAGGAGAAACCAGCGAAAAGGAGAAAGGGAAATTGGATAGAAAATTGGAAGAGGAATGGGTTTAAAGTGGAAAAGAGAAAGAGAGATGGAATGTGGTAGCATTTTGAGAGCGAAGGAGAATCGAACGGGACAGAAACAGAGAATAAAAGAGTTAGCTGGAGAGAAAGGTTAGTAATGATCCAAAGAAGTACATCACAGCAGCCGAGAGAGACAATTTAAAGGCACTTCTGTACAAATTTAAACACAGCTACCGAACAATCGCTAAGAGAAATAGGAAAGAGGACAGATTGTGATATGGGATGAGTACGTGTGTGTAAAATCACTTACTTGAGGGTGAGCTTGGTGTTACAGGTCGAGCACGAGAAGCAATTCACACACCAAGCCTTGTTCAGAGCCGACACCACTGAGGGAAAACACAAACAACTCAAAACAGCAGCACCGCTAGACGTAACAACTGCACATCAAAGCTTTCTTTTTTGTAATTATTATATATTGAAGCTTTAGAGGTTGGGGACTCAATGTTAATATCGTGTTCAATTAAAGAGCGATTACCGTCTCCTTCGATCACACGGTTGCAATGATAACAAACATCACCAAAGAGCTGCACAACACACAGAACAGATGCTTTAGTCTCACATTAAACACTTTCATTATCCACAACACAACAGCCTTTTTTAGATCAAAAGGGGTTTTGAAAGAAAAGCCAGGCATGTGTTACCTGATTGTAGTGAGTCTCACAGTAAGCAAGACCTTTCCTCTCGTAATGACGGTGGCCCAGGAAAGGCTTCTCGCACTTGGCACAGACGAAATGCTGTGGAAACGCACAAACACCAGCTGTGAGCATGCCCTTTAAATATACACTACCGTTCAAAGGTTTGGGAGCCGTTAGGTCTTCTCAAACCATTTTGAAAGAAGTCTCTCACGCCCACCAAAGCTGCATTTATTTGAGCACAGTAACACAGTAGTTTTGTTAGCATCGTTATTCCATGATCCTTCAGAAATCATTCTAATACAGTATGCTGCTCAAGAAATACTTCATGTGTGTGCGCTTGGATGGGTTAAACGCAGAGCACAAATTCCTAGAATGAGAAACCATATCTGGCCGCATGTCACATCCTTTCCTTTCCTGCTTAACTAATTCCTTAAAAAAAATTGTGACTTTTTTTTGTGCTTTAAACAAACTTTTATTAGAAAAATTATAAATGCCTTTACTTTTCCTTCTGATCAGTTTAGTGAATCTTTATTGAATAAAAGTGTTAATTTCTTTAAAAGCCATATCATCCAGTCACAACACAAATAAAAAAAAAAGACTGGGATAATATTGTTTTGTTTAATATTAATTAAATATTACTCAATTAAGTATAGGACTGTCACAATATTAACATTTTAGGAGTCAAAAGCATTACAGAAGCACAGAAACACTCCTTTTAAAGAAACAATTAAATATCAATAAAATATTAACTAATTAAATATGCAGCATGATTATTTTTTCTTTTTCAAACGTTCAGGAGCACAGTCAGTAAAATAACACATAAATTGCGAATAAGAATGAAACACAAAAAATATATATAATTTAATTATTAAAAAATGTATTAAATAAAATGTGCTTGAAGTTTAGCACTTCATCACTGAAGTATTGAAGTAAACAAGCGTAATATGACTAATAAAACAAAACTATGGCATAGTTTCTTTTCACTGCATGATTAATATATAAAACACATTACTACGGATCTGATGCAATTTGACTGCAGAGAGCTTAATTGAAGAGCTAAAGTTATCCAGGTGAGAGCAATTTATTTTATTTTATTATTTGATTACGATTACAAACACAATAGACTGCAGCAGGTCTATTTTACTGCAAGGCCTCGAACAGAAGCGATACCTAAGGTCCAGTCCGTCATAGAGGATTGTGTTGGCATTGATATCTTGCCAAGGCAGCAATTTTGGCCAATAAACATTTTTTTGTATTACCTAACACATTTTCAGAAAATCATGCACACTGTACTAGAATAGTCACTATGTTGAATAAAATGTAAAAAAAAATATCTAAACAAAAGATACAGACCTCCACATGCCACTGTTTGCCCATGGCATTGACCACACGGCCCTCAATGGGACGTCTGCAGGCTCCGCAGATTGGCACGCCCATCTTATCATGGCAGGGGAGGCAGTAGAGTTCCCCTTTCAGTTCGCGGGCATCGGTGGTCAGCTCCTTACTGTAAAACACCCAAGCTCAAATTTACACCACTTTCAGTAAATGGACACAGCAGATGGAGTGATTTAGTGTCAGACAGACCCGCAGTTACTGCAGTTGAAGTGGTCGGGATGGTAGGGGTCGTTTTTGAAAATGAGGGGCTGTTCCTCGATGATGGCGTGACACTTCTGACAAATGTACTTCCCGAGGCCCCGAGCTTTCTCGCGGTTATGGCACGGACGGCAAAGATGGCTGAGAAAAGCAGAAATGCACATCAGCCAATAAGAGTGGTCGAATGGTGATTTGATGCCATATGCTAACAGTTGAGCTAAAGAGCATCTCAAAAACATCATTCATGTTCGCAGGATTAAAAACTTGCGTTTAAGAATCAGAATTGCTTAAGATAATTTATTAAATGAATGCCTGGCAGTCGCATGTTTACCGTCACCCCACATTGGCTGTAAACTCACCGGCCGGCGTTCTTGACGAATCCAACATCGGCGAGTACGGCTTGGCAGATATCACAGCAGAAACATTCAGGGTGCCAGCTGTTATTCATGGCCTTAATCACACGCCCAATTATAAATTCTCCTGTGGGAATATGAGGGACACAATTCACAATTAGCATAGTCAATAACATCACCTGTTCCTATGTTTGTGTGTGTGTGCGTCTCGTACCGCACTGGTGACAACAGGGAGCAAACAACATCTGGAAATCATGCTCACAGTATTTCCTTCCCTCAAACTATGGACAGAAGGGAGAAAAATCAAACATAGCATCAGCTCCAATGGGAATACATCTCAAAGTCAATCAAATGCGGTCTATTTGCAACATGCAGACAAAATATTATGAATATTTACATTGTATAATATATTTAGAAATTTATATTTTAGGTTTTTGCTACACAAAACATTACAAGACAAATCTAAGGGGACATGGTCTTCCTTTAATTGACTAAATGTATGTGTTAAACCCTTTTAAACCAATAGGCTTCATGATTAAATGCTGCATGACGGGTTTAATGCAAGTACCTCATAAAAGAGCCCATCAGGAAACTGCTGGAAGCACTGTGCACAGACGAAGCACTGTTCGTGATACAGCTCGCCGTTACTGTTGACGATCTTCTCTGCTGGGGCAAATCCGCTTTTACACCGTTCACACGAGGCATTTGCCAGGGCATTGGCCATGTTGCTGTTAGAAATAGATCAATGTCAGGACTCGGGAGAAATGAACAGCAGTGACCATGAGCCTATAGATCTAACACAGCATTACGAATAGAAGAATCATTTATTTGTGAATATATCCAATATGTTTGTGTTTAACACCATTCCAGCTTGTGTGGCTTTTCCATGGTAAGAAATATTATGACTGAGGGTGCTTTCACATCTGTGGTTCGGTTCATTTGGTCCGGA
>JAUMHR010000060.1:7077673-7088708 GCA_032361145.1 Enteromius fasciolatus | reverse complement strand
GCGATTGTTACATTCACACCTGCCCAAACGTACCGCACCAAGTAGGAAAACGAACTCTAGTGCGATTCAACCGAACTGAATGAGGCAGGTGTGAAAGCACCCTGAATTGTATCATGTTATATATAGAGTTCAAGGATGCAACAATTACTTACTTTCTATTCATCACTAAATCATGAAAAAAAGCTTTCACAAAAATATTAAGCATCACAACTAATAATATTTTTGAGCAGCAAATCCATATATTAAAATGATTTCTGAAGAATCATGTGAGACTGGAGTAATAATGCTAAAAATGTAGCTTTACAATCATAAGAGTAAATTAATTAAAATACATACAAATAGAAAACCTTTTTTTGTAACAATCTGACAATATTAGTAATTTTACAGCATTTGTTTTTAAATAAATGCCGCTTTGGCGAGTAAAGAGACTTTCTCAAAAAAACATTTTAAAAACTTACCAACCCAAATTTTGAATGGAAGTATATATTAATATGTTTGACATTTTAGGTGAATGTATGAATTAGGGCTGTCAAAAAAAAACAACATTTTCTATATTGTGGAAAAGATGACGTCAATTTTTAATTTGGACATAAACAGCAAAGTCGTTCACACAGAACTCTTATTTTGCCCATTTTCTAGAGGGACATCTATCACCATTTTGCTTACATCTCACACCATAGAGCCACAATTAGAAAGCCATGTAAAAGTTAAAAGCAAACATTTTAGATTATGACACTTTAGGTCTTTTATTATAGTCAAAATACCTTTTTACAGAATTATATATTGGCTAGATATATTTATCAGAGGATAATTGTTCATTTTGCAATTACTTGCCAATAAACAGAACTGAGCCAATGTTTAAAGGGACAGTTCATCCAAATTGAATTCTGAATAAATAGTGTATAAAAAACAACTTAATTATTTCACTTACGCATGCGTTTCAATGAACATTATTAAACTGAACTGATATCAGGATCATAGTGTCATTTTGCTCCTGAAAGTGATTCAAGCTGATGTTTTTTTACTCAAAAATCCTATGTAGCCTGTCTGGTACTTTGCAAGATATTAAATTTCTCCATTAATGAGTGACCGGGCAATACTGCAATGTTTACATCACACAAACAGAATTAGTCTGCCGTAGTCTGTGGTTACACTACCAGACGTGATCTCAAATGACTCAGTGCTTCCCTGCACAGACGTTTCTCTATGACATCACAGTCTTTACAACTTCCCCTCATTTCCACCACCGCTGTCATGGCGTTAAAGCAGATTGATGATTCTAAGGCCACATTCCCTATATGGTGAAGTGAAGTTGAGCAGAGGAGAGCTGCTTGTGTATTAACACACTGTAGATCTATAAATAGATCATTTGTGTTTTAAAGAGATGGAGACTGCTGCATGTCAGTTTGTATTACACGCAAGAGCTCACAGAGCAACAGTGGAGGTCTCACACCGCTGTGTGAGGAACTGGGAGCTGTGCCATCTGTGCGTGTCTGTGTGCTGAAGGTTTGCTAATGTCTGAAGAATATACAGTGGGGTATAAACGCGCAGCGATAGAGAAGCTTTTCTGTTGACTGTCAGCAGGTTTCATGGCAAAAGACGGCGCTACAGATTAATGTTTGTTTTTTGTTTGTTTTCCCACATATTCTTACCAAGGCATTGTATGTGAAACAGTAATATTTTGAAATACTACTGCAATTAAATTTTTTTCAATTTTAAATAACTGCTTTCTATTTGAATATAGTTCAAAATGTCATGTATTCCTGTGATGGCACGGCTGAATCAGTCTTCAGTGTCACACGATCCCTCATCATTAATCATTCTTATCCTGCTTCATGCAGTCATCAGTAGAGCAGCATTTAAACATTATGAATGTCTTTACGATCACATTTGATCAATTTTGGTCAACCTTACAAAATAAAAGTATTAGTTTATTCCATATAAATAAATTGTCACTGACATTGATGTATATTTTGCAAACTATATATCAGACATGATAATTGCGAGCTTAACATCTCAGGAAGCAGATTATATCCATGTTTCCCCAGAGGATCAGGAAGACTGTGGGAGCATTCAGCTCAGGAATGTCTCCCAACAGCACAGACTACACAAAACAACCGAGAATCAAGGTTTCACATGGAAGAAGAGCACAGTTATGTGAAACTTATTATCACAATCATGTTAAAATGAAGAATAATGTATTTAATTTGCTTACAACGCTTTATACAGAGGGTTAACTAACGTTACAGTGTGACAGGACTTATCTAAACACTTGTGGTGTGTTGCATGTCAGTGTGTGTGTGTCCCAGGAAAACTCCACCAGGGAGGCTAATTAGCTTAGCATCCGCCCTAATCTAGCAATCCTTAACATGTCATAGTTTTCCCTATATATTAAACACAGATTTAACACAAATCGTTTAACAATAAACAAATAGAGAGGGTGGAAAAAAAGAAAGAGAAAAAAATAAAAAGTTAATTAACAGAACTGCAGATATCCGCAGCATCTCTAGTTAGACATTTCTCCGTAATATATCAAATAAAATAAAAAACAGTTCAACATTGTACCTGCCCGTCATCTCTGACACCCCCAGCATCCCCTTCAGCACAGCTTGTCCTGAGAGACGATTCAGATTTTATTCGACAACATAAGACGCCCCTCGGATCTGTTGCTTTTCTACTTTTTTTCCTTCTTTCTGAGACAAAGATGTTTTCGAAAAACAGACCGTCCACTCTGCTCGCTCAGCGGTAAGGTCACGTGTTGCTCGGCTGGACTTTTGATTGGTTACATGCTCCACAGCTATGCAGATCCTTCGGGCTTTATTTGAGCAATATAATATAATATAATATAATATAATTAGTGCTGCCACGATTAATGGCATCCACAATAAGTTTTTGTTTACATATTTTATGCGTGTATACTGCGTGTATACACCCATGTATTTATATACGGTATCTTTACATATTAAATATATATATATATATATATATATATATATATATAACATAAATTACATTAATTTAAATACCTGTAAATATTTTCAAAATATATACTGTTTATCAATGTAATAAATATTCATCACACACATACATTACGTAAACAAAAACATTTATTTTGCATTATGTAATATATTTTTTTGTTTTAATTAGTCTAGTTAAATTCATAATTAAAATGACAAATAATAAATATCAGAAATTAATAAGTACTTAGAAATCAAATTTTATATGTTCTATAACACACGCCATAGTTCTTTAAAATTTAAATAAATAAAAAAGTAAATAAATGTAAAGCACAGACATCTATAAGAAACTTTGTATATTGTATATAATGTATATTAACTACAAATCTTACAAACAGTTGTTTTGAACATAATAGTACTGCACAAGCACTGATCAATGAGCCCTCTTGTGGTCGTTTGTAGTGAAAACGACGGAACAGAGTGGACAGGCTAGAGTCCACAATAGACATGAGGTTTACGCTTCCTCTGACGTCAGCACTGTTTTACACGCTTCTATCAAATAGAGACTTATATGGAATTGATTCGCGACAGCGCAAAATACATTCATTTAAAGAAAAATACTTCGGTAAACTTCTTTTGTCTCACTAGAATCGGAAAAGAGTTGTAGTTTGTTAAATACGCACAACATGCATTGTGAGAAGTTACGTTTTAAAACTGTGTTGCAGCTTGTGTTGCATATCCACCACACGAGTGCGCTGTTGCAAAAGAATGAAGACAAAAAGAACTTGCACACAGTAAATGTGAGGAAACATGAGGTTGCCGTTGTTTTTGCTAAGGACACCTGTGTGAAATGTAGGTATATCGAAAATCCAGGAAATTAAGATTGTGTAAGAAGGTGATTTATGAGGACATTTTCAGTGGACCCGTAATTCAAAAAGCTTAAAACATTTTTTTTTTAAATCTAAAAATGCACAGTTTCCTGTAAGGGGTAGGTTTAGGTGTAGGGCAATACCACATACAGTCTTTACAGTATTACCATTACACCTATGGAGAGTCCCCGTAATTCACAAAAACTAACACGTGTGTGGGTGTGTGTGTGTGTGTGTGTATAAATTAATAATAACATCAACAACAACAGTGACTGCAATATATGAAGCAATTCTTATTATGAATGGAAATTTATATAGGCTTATATAAATTTATTTTTTTATACATATATATTTTTTAATTTTTAATTAAAATGAAAATAATTTAGCCTGTTATAGCCTGTAATGTGCTATAGTGTATAGTGTGCCATCCAGTGTTTTGTACAAAGCTATTTAGCATGAATTTTGCCATTATTTGCATTTTTATCAACAGTCTGTCAAGTTGTTAAACAGCAGAAACAGGAGTTGATAGGCTACTGCATAGAGAGAGAGTCACTGTTGTTAATGTGCCCTTATATCCGTGTCTAATCTTTCTGTGATGGTTTCTAAGCTATAATCTTGTACTCACAAAAAGTCTCTCATTTATATATTATCATTTTTTGGCCTCTGGGTTCTGCCCTTTAGTCTGATGTCATCACCTCCTGGGTGTCGTTGTCATGGATACAGATGGATGCGCAAAGGTTCATCTGAAGTTCTGGGTAAGAGAAATGCACGATTCCCTGATTAACATTCAGAGTTACGTAAAGACGGTATAATGACCAGCAGGCCTGATCAAGCATGGTGCTGTGATGTAAGATAAACAGATTCATGATGCTCTTCATCTTAAGGTCATCACTGCTTTAGATGAGTGTTGAGAGAGACAATCATTCATCAACTGGAACTTACAGTTCCAAGTTAGGTGGCAAGCACATATTCATAAGCACATGCACACAGTCGCTTTTATGGATTCTTGGTATGCCAGTCCTTCTGAGATTTGATTGAAATAAGCAACTGTGTTTTGCGTATTTCAGCATGTGCATGATAAACTCCCACAGATGGGTTTTACACTTCACATGGCAGAGACAGAGATGCTTGTGGTACAGAATATAGATGTCAATCAAAATCTTTTCAAGAGCAAAATATATATCTGACATAACAAAGAATCATCTTTAAGAGCATTTCCTATCCACAATATGATCAATAATTATATACAAAATAATGATTTTGCCATGTAAATGTAAAAGCTGGTGCATGTTTTGTGTTAATATTTCATTGCAATTTGTTAAAACATATATAAATCATACCAAAATGTTCAAATAAAATTAAACAGGGCACGATTCATCACATAATTTGTGATAATAATCACATAATCAAAGTGAATCACTGCCATGTAAACAACGCAGCTCATAAACATGTGATATGAAGCATTAAAAACGCTGTGTCTGGTGTTTTTACATGTGGCTCTGTGCATCTGCAGGTCTTAGACTGAGTGTTAGTGAGTGAATTTGTTAGGTAAGTGCAGATGAAGGACAAACTATTCATAGATTACTCTGCATCTCTTTCAATGACTGTAGATTTCTAAGAGTCATTGAGACGCGAGCCATTCAGCGTGCATTGATCTTCCATTCTGCCGGAAACCTCATGAGTGTCACACACTCCTATGCACGTCTTTAGAGTTGTATTTTTACACCTCTCATGTATAATGCGAAATGTCAAAAGTATGGAAATCTCGTTCGTTAGGATTCTGCATGGAAACATTTTTCCCTTTTTATAAAATCTAAACGGTGAAAAAATGTTTCTTGTCTTAATGACAATCAATTCAAAACAGCGTCGCTGAATATCAATATAGGTCATTTAATATAAGCCTGTCGTCTTTGATTTGATTGACCATCTCAATCCTTTTTGCATCGATAAATGCTGCTAGACTTCTGAGACAGACAAGAATAAAAAATGTTACACTTTGTCAGCCCAACAAGAACAAGCAACATCTGGCCTTTCCTTAATGGACGCAGCTCTTCACAAAGTTTCAAAAGCACCCATCACTCCTTGTTATTAAGTAGTTATAAAGTCTTTATAAAGTCTTTATAATATTCCGGTCTCTAAATACAATTGTGTGGGATTTTGTAAACTTATTTTAGCATCCGCTAAGTGAAAATCCTAAGATTGCTAACCAAACGATCTGAGGTAACCTTCAAGTTTGTGGTTTAGTCAATGCAGGAGGAGTCAGGTTATTACAGTCCCAAACTATGAGCGTGAAAGCTCGACTTAGAAAGCTACACTAATGATGCATGAAATCTCCAAATCTTCTGAACGAATTTGAACAAGAAGCACGTTTGCGATCTGATAAAATGTATGAGATTATCGTACTCTTTTGCCTGGTCTGATATGCTTTGAATGCCGATCCATTATTTGACAATGAGATAGAGGAAGGGGTGGAGGGGGAGTTGAGTGAGAGAAAGAGAGGGAGAGTGAGTGAGCGAGAGAGAGATAGCTAGTGCTGCCGGTGTCCGTACACCACACACAATCCCAGCTCTCTGTCACTTTATCTTCAGGAAGGGCTACCCACTGGGATAATATTCTCTATCTGTCTTTCACACGCATTAATCAGTCATTCTCTGGCTTTTTCTCTTCTTTGTTATTTGACACTTTTTCTCCTTCCTGCTTTCTGTCATCTTTCTCCTTCACCTCCCCGTCCTCCTCCTTTATCACTTGCTGCTCACATCATCTCGCAGGCTGGAGAACTCACAGGACGCTGGAGGACGGACAGGTAGGACTGTGTGTGTGTGTGAGAGAGAAGTAAATGCATGTTTTGATGTTTGACATGTTGGCCTGATGGTAATCAGATTTTAAAAAGATCTACAATCTGTTTTACCATAATTGTTTTATTGCTCTTTTATGGCTTCAGTTATTGTTCTTTGACGTATCAACTTGGTCTTAGATGTTTTAAAATGTTTGTGTCATATATTGTAATAAAGTTATGACATTGTTGGTAGCTTGTGTGACTTTGGGCAAATCTGAAGCGTTTGTGGCATTGATTAAATTTCTACTAAACATGTGAGATTATCTTTCTCTCAGAGAAAAATAAAATGTTTTTGTTATCTTATAAAATAATGAATCTGTATAAATAAATCTAAAGTAAGGCTTTGTTTGCTAAATTTTATTTACAATGTTCTGTTTATTTGAGTGTCGGATTTGCTCGCCATCACAACTTTGACTAAACTAATATTGTACTTTTGTGGGCAGGACTAACTGTTCTAGAGTAAGCGTCTGTGGAAACCTGTCTGTGGAACCGTGCTTTTTTGTACCATGCATGCCAGTTTCAGGTTGTTTTTGTCAGTCAGGAAGTTTCTCTCAATCAATAGACTAATTTAGTGAGCCGATAAAACCTCCCTCCTTTGAGACGAAAACAGCAGGCTAAGTGAATAAGTGAATGTTTTGATAATAACATAGTTTCAGGAGGAACGCTGGACGAATTAATCGCGGCTGGCATCGCATTATCTAATCAATCTCCTCGTTACGATCACCCAATCAAATCCTTCCTTCCCACTATAAATAAACCCATTTCCCCTACATCTGCATCTCCCTTTTGTGCACCCCTCCTCCTCCCCATCTCCTCCTTAGCTCCACGACGTCCTCCAGGTGGGCATGTCTTTTTCTGCCCTGCTTTTAATTGAAATTCCACTAAGGTTAAAGCAGGCGAAGGCTTGCCTGTGGTCTTCACAGATGGGCTTCTAATGGCTCAAATTTTCAATGTCATTTTTGCTCAAACTAATTTCTTATCTCCTTTCATCCCACGCCATCAGTCCACCCATCCATCTGTCTGTCTGTCAGTCAATCTGGCAATGTCTGTCTATCTATCTGTATGTCTGTCTTTTAATTTCTCAGTGTCTGTCTATATATCTATCTATCTATCTGTCAATGTCTGTCATTCTATCTACTTATCTATCCATATATATTAGTCTATCCATCCATCCACCCGCCATCTGTCAATATTTATAAATATAGCCCCTTATTAATTAATTAATTAATCTGCCAATCTAACTTATTATCAGGCTGTCTGTCCTCCATGTGTAAAATGTTCTTTCTTCATGTCTTATTACTTTTTTTTTTGTCCTCTTTAACATTATCTCCATGTCCGTCCCTCTTTTTTCTCTATGTCTCCCTTTACAGTATGTTCCACTCTTCCTTTGTCATTTCCCTTTCTTTTCACAACGGCTGGAATCTCGCTGTCACTTTGACAGATCTATGTTGTGACGGATTTGCGTGTGTATCCATCTATACAGCCATAAAATATTTGTGCATCCATTTTATGGCTCCGAGGGTCATGAATTTGGAATGGGCCCATCGATGCTTTGTCCAGATCCTTTGGGAGAGAAGAATGCGGTGTGTGTGTGTGTGTGCAGTGAACATGCGATTCCCGTGTTACAAGTGCACATTAGTAACAAAAGATTGAATGAGTGTGTGCTGTGGACCAGAGTGTGATGTGGCCATTGTGTGATTCATAATTAATGCTATTATTTTCATAATTTATATGAATGGGTACAGTAGTTGGGGGGGCACTTAGTAATCAAGGTTTTGCTGGGTTAATTATGTTAACTGGTTTAAAAAGGGGTCAGGCACACCACTTTACATATACAAACTGCTCTTTTAACAGCTGAGAGTAAATGAGTTTATTTTTGAACTCGGAGGAAGCATTTATGCTGTTATTGTCAAGAAATGATTTCAGTGGTGCTGTTGTATTTAATGTCAAGTGTGTTGCCATGTTGTGAACACCTCTGACTGCACGCTTGGGTTGTTCCGTTCAATAATTAATGGATATAATTATAATTAACGTTATATTTCAGCAACATTTCTCAGTTCTCCTCTGGGAAAAACATTGATTTGGTTTGGGAAAGGAGAGTTAGGTGAAGTTTTGAGGGAAAGGAAAGTAAACTCCCACTTGAGATATGTATAAAAGAGACTAAAGTGTCTGTGCATGCATGTTTGTGAGAGCGAGCAGGACTGTGTTGTTTCCTCTCCACGGAAATCAATCCAAACATGGAGTGCTCATTGCTATTCACACGCGCGTCTGTCTGTATCATATCTTTAAATCTGCTAATTAACCTCATTACAGCGCTTAGCCTGCAGGGGATCCAGTGTAAACCAAAGCATACACTCATACACACACATAGATTCCACATGAAAACTTCTCAAACTCGTTGCAGACTGTTTCTTCAGTTTAATTATGAGAAGCCAATGACTGAATAATTAATACCGATGGGTTGCCCCTCAGCGTCTCACTAGACAGAGGCCAAGTGGTCATTGTGGTCCAAACAGACACAGACCTCTGTAAAGTGCCGCCTGCCAAAAACATGACCCATGCAACTGAGATTATACCCCTCACCACACAAAGCACGCATTGCAAGCCTTCTGTAGATTTGGACAAAGCCTGATCATGGAACAAAACATCAGAACGCAAGCTCTAAGCAGACTAAATCGAGTAAACATGTTTGTTTTTTGCAAGGCACAATGAGGGTGGTCTTCCCGCTTTGGCAGCTCATATAAATGACAGGAAATTGCACTTATTCAAAAACAGGCTTGACTGATATTATGGAACAAAACCTTTTAGCATGAGTAAGGTCATCAGAGCCAGTTGTAGGGCCCTACGAAATCTGTTTTATTTATTCCAAATCCAATTTTTCCATTAAAATTTTTCTGGATTACATTTTTTCTTTTTCATTTAAATTTCTGCACACTATTTTATTGCTTAAATTAAATTGTATTAACCAAATTGTGAAGCTTACAATATTAAACAGTGATTTATTAAAAGTTGAACAAAATAACATTTAAAGGCCCCAGAAATATGTTTTATTTCTTTTTAAATTCAGTTGTTGATGGTGTTGTTTTCACCAAATTCCACCAGATTTCATCTTAATGCTTTTATTAAATCCTAAACATCAACAACACATATTTGATTGTATCTATTTATATCGAATATTCCAGAGATACTCTTTTGTGTATTTATGTTTTCGGTATATCGTGTTGTAAATTGTTCTTGTAAATGTAAAATGTTCTTGTAAAAATTATGTTTTAAGGGATAGTACACCAAAAAATGTAAATTCTGTGATCAATTAGTCACCCTTGTGTTGACATACTCACAACCAGCATATTAATTGTGGTAAAAGAGAAAGCCACTTGAAGAATCAAAACTCATCACATCTTTGCTGCAAGTAATAGTATAGACTGATATATAGAAATTGAAGTAATTCACACAAAACACTTTAATAATACAAGAAACATTCATTAAACAACAGAAGATGTAACATAAAGCACAACTGTACATAACTGATAGCAAAAGCTTTTATTTAAACAAAATTGTTGTGTGTGTGCACTTGAATGGGTTAAACGCCTTTCCTTTCCTTTCCTTTCCTTTCCTTTCCTTTCCTTTCCTTTCCTTTCCTTTCCTTCCCTTCCCTTCCCTTCCCTTCCCTTCCCATCCCATCCCATCCCATCCCATTTCCACATCATGGGAAACCTAGGACCCTACAGTCAGTAGAAAAGCAATGAAAGTTGTGCACTTTCTGGGAATAATATATATAATTATATATAACTGAAAGAAAAAGGTGATAAATTCATTGTGAACTGCCAGCACTGGTTTTTGATTTGATTCTCATGGAACCCAGACACTGATCATTAAAAAAAAAAAAAAAACGTATCTTGAATGCATTGTCACTTTCATTACAGCTAAAAGCTTCACATGAGAAAGTATGACAGATGTGTTAAACAATAGATCAGTGTTTATTATAAAGATAAGTTATCCAAAGTGCAGTCAGGGGACTGAAGCCCATGGGTAAGCATTATAGTTTGTGCTTCTCCAGTTTCTTGGTTTATTTGATCACTGATTTGATTTGCTGCACACTTGCAGGTTCCTGGTATCAGGCATCGTATGAGAAAGTTTCAGCATCTGCTGTGCAAAAATAAATTGTTGAGTGAGAATGATTTACAGTAGACACATCTGAAGTGGTGTGGAGTGAGTATGTTTGCTTCAGTTGATTTCTTCCTGGCATCCAGTAACGGTGGACTCTAATGCACTTATACATTTTTCTTTGTATATATGCTAGGGTTGGGTCGATAGACGATGCCATCGTCCATCGCCGATGGCCGATAGACATCACGATGCTGAGCCGGCATCGC
>JAUMHR010000060.1:7048806-7064038 GCA_032361145.1 Enteromius fasciolatus | reverse complement strand
GATGGCACTTCAGTTCATAGAATGAGTAAAGGCAGGTGAGCGAATACTTTTGGTAATATAGTGTATATATATATATTGTCACGTGATGGAGCCACACACAGACACAGTGGAAGTGACGTCACACCTTGGAGAGGTATTTTATTTACAAAAAAGGGAGTAAGTGTCGGCTCTCACCAGCCACGGGTAATGACTCTTACTTTAGAAAGATTAGTCACTTACCCCTTCAGTGGCTGGGAGGCCTTCTCCTGTGATTCTCTGCCCCAGCGCTGATTCTCCTGTCTTCTGAGCGAGAGGGGAGTGACGTCATCAGATGGCACCTACTGCGCTGGTTGGCTCCGCCTTGCCCACATTCTTCACCAGATGTCACGTGATGGAGCCAACAACAGACACAGTTGTTGTGTGACACAGAAACAGTGACGTCACGCCTCGGAGAGGCTTTTTATTTACAAAAAAATTTAAAAAAGTGTCCAAAATGGGGAAAAGTGTCCAGAATAAAAGGGAAACTGGTGTCCTCGTCGTGATTCAAGGTTGTGGGGGTCAGGCCCTGAAGAAGGGACTGGGTTCCTGGAAGGGGCGGAGTCCAGGCAGCTCTGTCTGCTTGCCCCTCTTGTGGAATACATCTCGGGTGCGCCTCTTGCACCTTTCATGGCTCGCTCTCTAAATGGTTCCTGTAGTTCTTCACCAGGTTTGCACACACTGCAGGAGGAATTTTTAGACCACTCATCCTCCATACAGATCTTCTATAGATCTTTCAGATTTCAGTCTGTCGCTGAGCAACACAGAGTTTCCTCCAAAGATTTCCAATTGGATTTAGGTCTGGAGACTGGCTAGGCCACTCCAGAACCTTGATTTGCTCCTTGGTTTGCAGAAAAACACCCCCAGAGCATGATGCTTCCAGCCCCATGCGTCACTGTAGGTATGGTATTGTTGGGATAATACTCATCATTCTTCTTCCTCCAAACATGACGAATAGATTTAAGACCAAAAAGTTCTACTTTGGTCTCATCTGACCACAGGACTTTCTCTCATAACTCCAGATGGTCCCTGGCAAACTTCAGACCGGCCTGGACATGGGCAGACTTAAGCAGGGCAACTTCCATGCGATGCAAGATTTTAAACTTAGTGTATTACTGATAGAAGTCTTGGAAACTATGTTCCCATCTCTCCTCACGGCATTGACCAACTCCTCCCGTGTAGTTCTGGGCTGAGTCTTCACCATTCATAGCATCATTGATACCCCACAAGGAGAGATCTTCAGTGGGGCCCCAGTCCGAGGGACATTGACAGTCATCATTAGCCTCTTCCATTTTCTGACAATTGCTTTAACAGTTGTTCTATTTTCACCAAGCTGCTTGGTAATTGCCCCGTAGCCCTTTCCAGCTTTGCCCATGTTGCTACTTAGACTTTGGCTGATTGTGGAGTGCACAGGTCCTCCATGATTTCTAAGTAAGAGATCTTGCAAAATCACAGGGTGATCAAATACTTATTGACCTCACTGTATATTGATATATTGTTGTTGTTATTAAGGGCTGCTATACATACATATATATATATATATATATATATAGCATACCATAATAATAATATATATATTTACTTATTTATTCATTTATATTTTTTACATGGCACGAACAGGGCCAAGAATGAAATATGACCTATATGATAAGACACTGGTGACTTCTTACTGTATATACATATTTCTGATGGTAGCATACGAGAAAAAGAGAGAGAGAAATGACTTGTTCATCTTGTTTCTCCTTTTTCAATTAATCTCTTTTTTTCTATTAAATGAAAGTGCCCTCAGAAGCAGTGAATATTGAGCTTCAGTTATCCCTTTTTCTTTTGTTTTTTTGTTTAATTCTTCATTTGCTGTACAGTAAGTACTAATTTCTCTCATTCTATTGGTTCGATTGATTTACTGTGGGGTGAACGAGGAGAAACCAGCACCATGTACAGATGTACACACAGAGCCTTTCACAGAATTATAGTTGATTGCCGTGAGATGAATAGAATTCCTCTTCAATTGGAACTCATTCTTCTCATAGCGGAGGTCTTATTCACAAAAGATTATTGAGAGGTGGGAACTGCATAGAGACTAGAATGGATAATTGCATTATCTTTATGACCTTTATAACCTCTGCCTCTAAGTCTGGCTAACTATGCATTTCTGTCTGTCATACTAATAAATAGTAGCTCCAAACTGTATATGTTTTTTTACATTTACTAGTACATACATTCAAATACAGAAAAAAGAGAAAGTTAGTTGAGAAAAATGCTTTGAATTGCAGGTTTTAACTGATAAAACTGTGGATGTGTTGCTTGAAATGAAAGTACTTGAACGTCAGATGTTACTAGAGCATGTTCATACAATAGTTAATGTAATTTAAATCATGTTTTACATCTGAGCAAACAAAAATATGCTGATCAGTGCTTTCCAGAGCAAGATCCACAATCTGTCACATTTAAGATGTCAGAATATACCCAGACTCCAACCAAATCGTGACAGACCAAAACAGCTCCATTTCCTCTGCTAAAGTCTCCGTAAAAGGCAGAAAAGCACTGTAATTGCATCTGTGACCATCAGCAAGTAATTAATCTGTCATGTGCCCTGTTGTTTCAACCAGGACACGTCCAAAAAGTGTAAGACCAGAACATTTCTTTGCGCTGTTGAAGGATGATTTTGCCATCTCCAGAGACCTCTGGGTCAGGAAATTTGTTTTCTTTTCTTTTTTTGTCTTTTTTTATATGTAAACAACACTAATGGCTCTGACATGTTCAGACATCATAAATACATAATTTGATCTCTTTCGGCATAAACAGTGGTTGCATTGTCGATTCATGCTGCGCTGCATATGTACCAATGCAATTGTTCATTAACAAGGCACAGTAGCCAATCTCCAGTTCAGCTAAACAGAATGTGATCTGGTTTAGCGTTGCATTAACATACACTTATTCAACTTTTTTTCAACTGTAGTTGTGTAGCATCAAATTGTGTAGCACCAAGACATTTCCATTTGAGTCATATTAGTTACTGACCTAATTCCTGCTTTACACAGATACTATTTTGAATGTGTAATACATTACTGTTCAGATGTTTTTGGGTCAGTAAGAAGTTTATCAAATAATAAATGTATTGAAACTCTGTTTTCAACATTGATAATAATAAGAATCAGCATATTACAATAATTTCTATAAGATCATGTGACAAACTGAAGTAATGGCTGCTTTGCCCTCAGAAGAAAAAATTACATTTTACATAATATTAAAATTAGTGCTGTCAAACAATTAAATTAATCTCATCCTATATATATATATATATATATATATATTTTTTATATATTTGTTATGTATATATAAATACTCACAAAAATATTATTATTAATATTATGTAAACAAAAACATTTATTTTGGATGTGATTAATCGTGATTATTCATTTGTAAGAACTAATTAAAATAGAAAAAAATATTTGTATAATATTTCACAAGCTTTTACTGTATTTTGGATCTAATAAATGCAGACTTGTTGAGAATAACATGAGATTTCTTTAAAAATTGATAAACTTCAAAATCTTGAATGTTAGCGTACATTTAAATTAAAATAAGGAATTGTGTTCATATATGCAACCTTTTTTCTTTTTGGTGATTTAATTTGAATAGTTTTCAGACATTGATAGTATCACATCAGTGTATGCATACAGTACATGGTAAAATTATTGTAATAAAGCACAATGGCTGAAGAAGACTTCTCAGAGTATGCAGCTAAAAATGCTAAGGTCACAGGTTAGATTGACTGGGAATGCATGTGCTATAAATGTATAATTTTGCATTGTTTGAAAGTTTTGGACTAGACGTATCTACCAAATGCAAAAAAAAAAAAAAACAGTTGGAAAGAGACCAATAGACAGGTGTCTGGCATGCTGCAGTGAGGTGATACAGCAGTACAGTTCTGTTGTGTGCCGGAGGTCTTTATAATAGAAGTACAGTCACTGAGGAATCCCACCATAGAGAGAACTCTGGAAGGCTTGTGTGTTGTGGGTGATTAAAGCTTTTGAAAGTTTGAATAGCAGAAAATAACCTGTCTCGGGTGTGTTTGAACCAAAGCATCTGATTGGTGCTAGTCAAATGTACCTTTTCAGTGGAGGCTGATGGGTTTTGCCTGGGGGCAAAAAAAAGAAAACCTGCGGGATTGAAAACCAGTTTCAATTTTAACTCACAATTTGCTTTTTAATACTTAATATAAACTGATAATGTGTAGTCTCCCAGATAAGATATCCAAGTTCAAACCGTATCTCTGTCTTTGTGCTGCCAAAATTGAGTAAAACCACTCCCGATCTTGCCGACAGTGACTTTGCTTGCGATGCCCTGGGAGCGACCTCATCCCATCCCACAGCTTTAAGTTGCTGTGACACCATGGGACAGGGTCCTGCTCGTATCTCAGTTCTGTTTCTGTCCGCCTGCCTGCTGAGTTTCAATGATGACCACATGAGAGACGGAGGGAGATAGAGGATCAACTCCCTGTGAGACATACAAGTCAGTCTGAAAGTTGGAAGAAGCTTGTCACAGCTGTAAGGGTGACTTTGTGTGTCAAAGTGTCTTCCAACAAAATGTACTTTCAAAAAATATTATGAATCTTTGAATCTGTGTTGTTGCAATAGATTTCAAATGATCAAATCAATAGGCATTTATTTAATTTAAAGACAAATGTAGCACGTGCACACTTCTCACAAAATTGGTGCACTGTAAAAACACTTTCTGACTGCGAAATATTAGTGGATTATGTTCATACTCTAATTAGGTTAGCGCCACATGTGGTTACTGTGGTAAGGATGTGAAAACTTACATATTATTAAAAATCAGCTGAAAATCATTTGCTTAATTAGTTAACAGATTGGTTTTAGGGAAGCACTGTTTAATTAAATTGGATTTTAACTACTTTTAACTTAATTGGCACAATATATTCATGCAAAAGTAGATGCTCAAAACAAGGCAAAACTGTTGTTTGTTATTTTCTTACTTTGTACGATATTAATTATCATGGTCATAATAAAAAAAAACAATTAATGATGAATTGTGTTCTTTATTGCTTAAAAGAACAACTACAGAGCATAAAACACAAGATCTTTATGTTCTTGGAAATAAATTAATATGTTTTATTCAAGCAGATTTTACATTTTAAATACTGTACATGCTGTAAAAAAAACTATATTTTTCACAAAATAAATAATTAATAGTAAGCAGCACAACACAGATAATAAGAAATCTTTCTTGAGCAGAAAATTATTATTATCTATTAGAGTGACTTCTGAAGGACCGTATTGATGCTGAAAATTCAGGTTTGCATCACAGGAATAAATTACATTTTGCAATATTTTACAATAAAACACAGCTATTTATATAATACTCACAATACACTGTTTTTACTGCCTTTTTGGTCAAATAGCATTGGCGAGCATGAGATTTCAAAACATTACAAATCATTCAGACCCCAACGCTAGTGTGTAAACCCAATCAATATATAATCTTCATAAGCATATGAAAAAAAAGAATAATAATATACCGTAATGGATATAGATCTACATTTCTGGTAACATGGTTTTTATCTTCCAGTAAAAAGCTAGAGTAAATGTACCTCCCTTCAGTGCTAAAAGCTTCACATTTTCCTTGTTTTCCCATTATCTCCCCTAAAAATGTCAGTTCAGACAGACAACAACAAAACAACTAAAAAAAAATCTCTTTCCTGGAGCTTTCTCTCTCATCGCCTCAGTTCAAAGCGATTTTTCCCACATCTAAAGTCTTTAATCAGCATGCCATCCATCAGAATCCTGATTAGCCAGGAGATCTCTGTAGGACAGGCCTCTGCGGTTAAAGTTTTACCTGAACCCCCTGCCTCAGAGTAAATTGATATTTGAGTAAGGAGGATGAGCGCACGAGCAGTAATTAGCACGCTGTGAGGACTGACAGTGTAATGATCAGAGTGTGTTCGGCTTTAACTGGAGGGGTTTGGCTGACCTCTGTGCTCATACAGTACTGATGTCACCCCATATGGCTCAGTCACATGCTTTTTGTCTGCTCCGTTGTGCATTAGGTGGCATTTGGAAGAAGGCGGGTCTCATTGGTGACCTCACCAGTGGTGTGATGAAGAGAACATGGTCTTTGACGTCCCCTGAGGAACAGTAGCAATGATGTCAGACTTTTACTGTGTTTGAAGCATCTGTTCCCTACCCCTTTGCGCTCTCTCTCTCTCTCTCTCTCTCTCTCTCTCTCTTCCCATTGTTTTTCTTTCTGTCTACTAATTTCTAATAGGGTATAATGGAAGCAGTTGTAACAAGTGGTAGTTTATTGCTGCCTTTGAATTGAAACATTTATCACTAGGTTGTCAGTTGAAAATTTAACATGAATGATCACAAAGGACTGTTTTTATGGCTGTGAGGTCGGAAAAAAACATTACAGTTATAATCGAGGTCAAACCTTAGCTTTTGGTTTAAATAGAAATAGTTCAATAGATATTTTTCTGGATTTTTACGATCACCGGCCAGAGTGCCCTCGAGCTCCATGGACTCTGTTTTTTCACTGAGTACCAACCCTTGCCTTCTTATTGCATTTACTGCTCTGTCTTGTCCCATTTTGGACATTGTTTGCCACTCGATCGATCCTGCTAGCCTACTGGACTTTCCTTGTGCTCTGCCTCCGACATACCTGTTTGCCATAATTTTTGACCCTGCCTGTTCTAACCACGATTTTGGAGCTTGCATTTAGATGTGCACACCCCTGTCTCCATCATTGCACAATACTCAGCCTACCAGGATCCAGCAGCTTTTGTGAAGAACTCTGGCCAGGTATGGATACTATCAGCAGCTTATTTGCCCTGAAACAAGGCACATCTCTGGCTCATTTCTTGGACTATGCTCTGTGGACTGTTGGCTCTTAATTTACTGTGGGTGTTTCGGATGAGGATCACAGCACTGCGTTTAATGTGAAGATGGTCCATGCCCCGCAGTACACGCACAAGATGGCGTACACCACACCGCCCCGTTATGACACTGCTGCCGATCATGAGTTCAGTCAAGCTACTGTCGATCATCAAACATCAAGCCAGAACCACAGCCACTGCACAAGATGGCCGCCAAGTCAGAGCCACAGCCCCAGAACAAGATGGCTGCTACTCCAGATCCACAGCCCCAGCCCAAGATGGCCGCCAACCCATTGTCGCAGCACAAGATGGCTGTCACAACAGAGATTCCAGCCTTCATGGAAATCAAGCCACAGTCTTCAGACACCTTGGATGTGTCTTTGTTCCCAAGCATCGTGGAAGCATCATTTGGGGGACCCACCGCTAATGGTATCTCCAGGGTTACTGCACATGCCACATCAGAGACTGTTCCTCTATCCTTTGTGCTCCCTATCATGGCGGTGGCTCTTTTGAGTGTGTGTGGCGGGGGCTGCACAACCTCCAGAGAGATCAGCTCAGGCCGTAGATTGTCCAGAGGTTCCACCGGTGGCTGCACAACCCCCAGGGCCATTGGTTTGCCCCACAGACCCCCTGGAAGCCAACAAACTTTTATCCGTCCTTGTCACGGCTATAGAGGCCACCTATGAATCTCTGTCATGCCTAGTCATGGCCACAGATGCCGTAGAACCCCTATCCTGCCACGGCTAGAAGGGCTAACATTGAAATTTCATCATGCCTAGTCCTGGCCATGGAGGCTAATGAATTCTCGCCCTGCCCTGCCATGGGCATTAGGTGCCGCGTAGTACCCACGCCTCTCCCTGCTATGACTAAGAAAGCCACTCCCTGAGTCTTCGTCATGTCTTAGTCATGGCTAAGGAGGCCGTATCGTATTGGCCCACCTATGATCTAGCAGCTTGCACTGTTAACCTCTCTGTGCTCTCTGTTCCAGTCTTACTCTCGCGTAGCCAGACTGACGGCTGAAGGTCTGGAATTCATAGCCGCTTTCTTTGGTCAAGGCCCGCCCATAAACCGTTTGACTGACATGTCAAACAACCAATCACAGTTTGTTTCGTTCAGCGTCACGTTTCTGGGCATAGAAATGTCCCCACAACAACAGAACGGCATGCAACAAGTCATGCTGGTTAGTCAGCATAGAAAATCCCTGTTACATCTGTTTGAAGCATATCTCTCCACTTTTTAACACCCACAAGCAATTCTGGAGAATCAAACAAAATACTGAATCGGCCAGCTGCGATGTCAGTGTCTGTTGTTTCATGTTTGCCCGCAAACGCAGCTGATATCCCGTGCTCAGTATTCCCTACCCTTCTTAGGTACTTCACTTGATCTTCCACGATAGATAGAAGTGGACGCACAACTAGTAAAATTGGATCTGCTGGGAACCTCCCATACTTTTGAGAATCCAACGTTTAACTGATCTTAGTACTTGCTTATTGTCACTCATGTAAACACAACACTTTTTTTCCCCGCAATCACACGTCTGTACTTTGTTTCCCGGCAGACCGAAAATAAACGTGACACTCGCTTCTAATGGAAATTCAATAAAATACAACCAATCATTTGATGACTTTGACACTGCTGAAGCGTTTCCAGTGTACCATATGCATCAGACGTTTAGCCAGCGTTCCGTGGGCATGACGTTTGAGGCTGAGACTATTCCAGTTTTGTCTGCTCCACTCTGGAGGGCGTCTCTGCCATCTGTACCCCTGGGAAGGCCTTGCCTCTGTTTGCTTTGTCCTGGAGTTCATCACCCACCTTGGCTCTATGCTTCAGGTCTGGTTCCCTTCTGGACTGTATTTTGAGCGTATGGAAGCTCTGGGTCTCTGTCTCCAATATAATTGTTTGCCATGGTTTTTGATCCTGCCTGTTTTGATCACAATTAGAGAGCTTGCTTTCAGACACAAAGTTTAAAGCAGCCCTTTTCCATACAAAGGTAGTGGCAATGTCTGGCAAACTGGATTATATTATATTATATTATATTATATTATATTATATTAACAAAAATTTGAAACAAAAATATTTAATATATTTATAATTATCTTTACTGTAATATTTTATATATTTATGGAATTTTATATATTTTTTATTTTCAAATAAATCTTACTGAACCCAAACTTTTATATTTTTATATTCTATTATATTAAATTCTGGTTCTATTCAGTTCTATGCTAAGAGACTGCTTTGCAGTATTTTGCAGTATAATCACTCCATATTTTCATATTCTTAGCAGGTTGCAAATTCACGGTTTTTTTCATTGTTTTTGCATTCTTTTTCTCTCCAGTTCATTTCTTTTGACAGCTCTGTTAAAGTGATTAAAGATGATTATCCTTGTTGTGTGGCTGAATCCACATGTACAGAATTTCTGTACAGTGGCGGCTCCAGGTTTTAGAGAAAGTAATGAATGTTTAAACTTTTGCTTTAAATTTTTTATATACAGCAGCTTCGAAAAAGGCACATTTGACTTTTTCTGTGGTATTAAACTTCTCATTTGCCGCTGTTATTAATAATATACTAATGCCGATTCCCAAATGTAATGTAATGTAATTTATGAATGAATATAGCCTAGAGAAATGTTTTGTTTCTTTTTTGATAACATTTGATAAAAACATAATTTTTTACAATTCATATATTCATATATATTTACACATGGGCATGCAATCAGGTGCAACCTCCCTGCTGATTTGCATGGAGATATTAATGTTTGCATGGATATGTTATAATAGCCAGAGATAAACATTTAAAAAAATTGCTTGATTTTAACATTTCCAATTAAGGTAGGCCAGTTACATTCTTCTTATTTTTAGGCCTATATTACTAAATTACTTTTATCAATAAAATACATAAAATTATTGCCCTGCATCATGTGTGAGGACAAGCTTACTCACTGAATGTTGTTACAGATATTTTTGGAATACTATGAATAAATACTATGGAATAATTTGCACCAGAACGGACGGTTTAATGTTCCCGTCATCATTTCAGAGCAGCTTATCTGCGCTTTATTCTTACTGGCCACCGGTACAGCCTACATTTAGGGTATTTATTCGCAAACTCCATGCATGTGTCAAGCATACGATGCTCTGATGCTCAAAGTAGGCCCTCAGACAGAACAGGTAGGTTATCTATGAGTGAGTAAAGATTCTCTGGGACATCTTTAATTTTAAACGAATTTAATATTTTGACAAGACTAATACAACCAACATTTTTTTTTTACATTTTAGTTTTCTTTCTGTGTGTGTGTGTGTGTATGTGTGTGTGTTGTAAATATTAAAGGAATTGTATCATGACAAGCAAATAAAAAAAATAAGAAATAACATTTTTGTACATTTTTAAGTCTTAAAATACAAATTTTGGTTAAAATTTAGCTGTCAACAAATTCAAGACTCTTGACAAAATGAATAAAATAACAAATACAGTATGTAGTAATATTTTGTGCGGGCTACACTTTTATTTGTTAGCCCATCTCTCTTTCTTTTAGTAGCAGAGTGCAAATGTGAGATTATTCTTATGTTTTTCACTACAGGAACCACAAAATCAATTTTAAGGGAATAAGTTAAGACAGTTAGCTAGCTATATAGCGTTTTCAGTAAATGTTAAAGTAACATCTCTTGTTAAATGTGCGCAGTTAATGCAGTATTAGCCATCAGTTTTTTACTTTCACTTTCTCTGACATTGACGTTCACCATCTTGCACAAAGTTTGCACATTGGTTGCTTGAGATGCTTGACCCCTTCTCCATAATATCAGTTGTATATAAGCCACATATTAGGCACTTTTTAAGCTTTTTTAATGTTTATTTTTTTTGTGTTAATAAGACTAATGCCAAAAAACAGGAAAATCAAGCCCCGTCAAGTGTCGCCACTTTTTCTGTGCTAAAGTAAGATGAATAGTGGCTCATCATTGTGCCTGTTTTGGGGCTTCAATAGACATCGATTACAATAGTAATATAATTCACTTCATATCCTGTCTGACTCTCCTTTTCTTCTCCTCTAGATGTATGGGGTGTGTGTGTAGCCAATGATTGCGGTTCGGTTGGGCTTCAGAGTCGTTCGGTGTGGTGTGTCCATTCTGAAGGCTGGAGCACGCATCAGTCCAATTGCTTTCCATCTGATCGCCCAGCACACCAGAGAGTGTGTGTGAAGATGTGCAAGTGGCAAAAGGATCTGTTTGAGTGGCGCTCATCTCCTTGGGGTCCCTGCACCCCGGGTCCTCTCCTCCCAGCCAATCGATGTGTGACCGCTCAGCGTGGAGTACAGAGCAGAGATGTGGTGTGTGTGAAGCGTACCAACGGCACCACGGTGAGTCAGCGTGTGTGTGAAGCATTTTCTGCAGTGCCGGAACGAGAACAGGCATGTTTGTTACCCTGCCCTATCGACTGCGTAGTCTCTGCCTTCACCCATTGGTCCACCTGCAGTCGTACCTGCGGCTCGGCCCTCCAGCAGCGCACCAGACACGTGCTGGCAGCCCCTCTGTATGGAGGAGCAGACTGTCCCAGCCTTACCCAGACACGTCCCTGTAACCATGAGAAAGCCCACCCTGCCCTTTGTCCCTCCGACCAACAGGAATATAGTTACAGTTTGTGGGTGGGGCCCTGGAGCCCTTGCAGACTTAAAGGAACAGTGCCTGTTGGAAAGACGACAGTGGACTTTGGTTTTGGGCTCGATGGGAAAAAAACTGTCAAAGCATCATACACCATCAAACGCCACACTGACAGTAATTACCATGAAAATCATTACATTGAAAGAGGCAACAAAGAATCCTGGGAAATCACTATTGGCTATCAGACTCGGCAACTGCGCTGTACGAGGAGTGATGGGAAGAACGCCATGCTAAGGTGGTAATTCCATTAGTGTTGAAATGAACGGGTGAATGAATAAGTTAATGAATTTGTCTGTTTATTACCCCATCTGCCAATCAATTTAATGTCAATCAGTCCACAGATTGATCAGTCAGTGCACTAATTATTTTATAGTTTTGTTTTGCTTGATTCACACCATAAGGAGAAAATGGCTAAAAACTGTAAAAACGGAATTGACACTATATCTATATTTTTTAGTCTTTTCATATTATCATGATCTGTAAAATACTGATTTCAGTTTAAATAGTTTTATTATTCAAGTAAAAAGACATTGTGAAGTGACACAAGAGACATGAAACTTACAACAATGTAAGAAATTGGCCAATTATGCAGTTTAGCATTTTACAAAAAAAAAGTCCACAGACTTAGTCAGAATGAAGAAAGAGTTGTATAATAAAAGCTTTTCTTAAAAAAAAAAAACTATAAATGTATTCAGAATTGTCTGTGGTCAAATAGAGCTGCAATGAGGACTCATTACTGATCTGACCATGAATAAATGATACAGGCGTGTTAGCAGACAGTTATGCAACAATGTAATGCAATAAATTTACTTGTTTTATTAAATGCCTCTCCACAGTGAGGATATTAGAGTCTTCTGTATTAAGCACTGCCATCCTGCGAGTGCAGATGGATTTCCATTTTACCATATGATGCTGTTTGCTTCACAGGAGAGCATGCTGATATTTATGTATGGGTTACTGGTTACACTGTCAAATCTAAATTTTACTTTCTGTTGTGAGCGAGACGGAAAACAGAGAAGACTTTCCGCATTTCTTTTTCCAACTGAGGGAAGATCCAAAGCAGACTGCTTTTTATAAATTTTTCATTAGATTTTAATGGAAATAGTACTTGTTGCTCCTAGAAAACTACAATAATAAGCTCCAGAGAGAGCAGGACTGCTGTGTGATGTACTGAATATGAAAAATGAAATAACAGGTCTGAAAATATCCACATCCTGTCGAGCATACTATAGGACAGTGGAAATCCAGTGAGACAAGTAAGCTATGCTTTTTGATTTGCTGCAAAAATTTTCAAGTTCTCTGTATTTATATTTGATATAATTATAGTTCTTAGTACCCACTGGAAACCATCGACCAAATGTCTAAAGTTTAAGGGAACAACAAAAGGTGGTCTGTCCAAACCAACTTTGTGGAGATCTTATCTTAACAATCTTAACAAATCCAGCACTTAAGTTAAGCATATTAAAGGAAGCACATTATGCCCCTTTTTACAAGATGTAATATAAGTCTCAGGTGTCCCTGAGAATGTCTCTGTGAAGTATCAGCCCAAAAATCCATAGACTATTTATATAATCATTTTGATATTAATGCCTATTTTGAGTGGAAGTAGAAACAGGCCGTTTTTGTGCATGTCTCTTTAAATGCAAATGAGCTTCTGCTCCCTGCCCCCTTTTCCAGAATAGGGCTGTGCCTTAAAGGAGTGTTGCCAAGTCCATGGTTTTGTCCACCCCAGTCTTACGGCAGTTCGTGATTTGGGGCCATTATTTTTGTAAGCCCAGCACGTTTTTTATACTAAGATTCCATTGGATGCATCTTAGTTTAAAAAACGTGCTGGACTTATCAAAATAACGAAACAAACACGCCCTCCACGAATAAATACCATGAGACTGGGTAGTTTTGTCACAGAATTGGGTTACTTTAACACTTGGTCTGGGATACTGCTTAAGATTTATATGGAGTAAAAAAGCAGCAGGTGGATTTTTATTGTTATACACACACTGCCAACATATTTATGTTTAAACAACATATAAAAGGGAGTTTTACAATAATAGTTGTCCTTTAAGGTTTAAAAATGTCCATATAAATCTGAATTTGAATCCCACCATAGTGGTTTTAATTCCCATTACCATGTGAAATATTTATGTTTTTTTGTTTTTTTTTACGCATTTGCGGATCAAACTCATTATCCCAGTGAAACACTGTAATATTATTTAATCTAATTCTTTGCTTTCTATTTTATGACTAATACCTGTTTAATAGTATACTGAAGATTAGCACTTTGTGGTCCCCTATTTAACTAATCCACTAATGTTTATTCAGTGTCAGTTCAACTCTAAAACAAGCACATTTGCAATCAATATTTTGCAAGCGCTGTTTTGTTGTCTATGCAGGAGCATCAGTAGTGTTACCCACAATAAAATGATAATGCCAGTCTTTATTTGTCTGCATAATATATTAACATCATTTTATGTCTTCAGATTATACAATTCCCCTTGCGGTTTGCAAACTTTTCCGCATTTGTATTAAGCCAGACTAAACTTCTGAATAAATTGAACACCCACAGAACACCCTTCTCTCTCTCACAGGATTACATAGTTTGTTTTTGCTTGTTTTCTATGCCAATATATTCAGTAAGAATCGGCAGCAACGCTAAAGCCCTGGAGAGTTCGAGAGACAGCTTGAAAAATGTTCTGTTTATGTTGCTACCTTTTTTGTCATACTAGCCAGAGGCTAAATGCATGCCAGCATCTTCAGAACAGGCAGATAAAACCTTTTATTTAATACAAGGCAATACATAAACATGAAATCCGTTGAATGTAATTAAACAGTAACTGTTGATGTTACTGTTTAGAAATGTAATCTGTTTTTTTTTTGTTTGGTTTTTTATCTGAGATTCAAAGAAGAGAGTTCAACAAGCCAGTTAACCCAGTAAAGGGTAGCAGAGCTCTACAAAATATCAATCCTCTTTTTACAGCAGTATGATTCTTGATTTTACAATATCAAAAAAAAATGCGGTAAAAAAGATGACACTGTATTTCTTTCTTACCCCCAGCCTTTGCGACCATGACAACAGCCCAGTGAATTTTCGTTCATGCGTGATGCCCAGAGACTGTAAAGTGTCTGATTGGTCTCAGTGGAGTCCGTGTTCAAAGACATGTCAGACATCCGACCAATCGCCTGGCTTCAAAATCAGGAACCGAAGCCTGGAGAGAGCAGCCATTGGTGGAGGAGAGCCATGCCCTGCCTTGGAGGAAAAAGCTAACTGTAATGTTTTGGAAGACACTCTCCCACTGTGCCCAAGGTGAAGAGACAGCATTGCCAAAACCGTGCATCCAAATCTTTTCAAATGTTAGTTTTTAAATTCAACATGAAGATAAAATTTGCCATAAATGCATGTTATTGATTTTGTGAATGATCCCTCCATGCCTATGTTTAATTTGTTTTTTAAAAAAAACACACTTACATAACTTTTAATCAAATCTTACTATACATATTTTTATATATATAATCTTTTATGTCAAAATATAGAAGAAAAGATATGTTGCTACTTCAGTGTCATTGTGACTTTGGAAAAACTGAATAGATGACTCTTTAAGTGAATGTTTTGCAAATAACAAAATTTCGGGAGGAAGCGCTGGATGATTAATCTCAGCCGGCCCGCATTACC
>JAUMHR010000060.1:7019661-7030372 GCA_032361145.1 Enteromius fasciolatus | reverse complement strand
TTCAGTTCATAGAATGAGTAAAGGCAGGTGAGCGAATACTTTTGGTAATATAGTGTATATATATATATATATATAATTTTTTTTTTAGAATGATATAACTTGATGAAAACATGCGTGGTGTTTACCATTTCAACACTGGCCTGTAAAAATGAATCTAGTATTTTTGCACAGATAGCACACAGCTGTTTACACCCTTGAGACACCCAGTCACGCTTCCTTGAACTTGGCTGTTGTTAGGGGCTTAATTAAAAGCTTTTATCAGTCTCATTTATCTCAATTCAAGGCTCTGCCAGTCCCACGAGTAAACTCTTCCCAGAGCGCTTATTAAATTTCAGCATGCACACAGTTCTCACACTGGACCTTAGCTTCTGATCCCATGTGTTTTAGTCTTGTTTTATGCAAATTTTCCAGGTCAAATGACACGATCCAGGGTCGTTTTGCAGCCTGCCGGTGAAGGAGGTCGTTCCTGTCCCTCTCAGCTCTCCCAGACTCACCCCTGTCCCATTAGACCATGCTACAGCTGGATCCTGGGGGACTGGAGACCATGCAGGGTTGAGGTAGTATTGAGGCAGTACACCTGATTGAGTTAAACTCAAACAACAGCCGCTGCCGCTGAGACATTGTCCTTTACATGCACAAATGAACAGACCGAAGAGATTCACATAGCTGAAGGCTACTGCTTTCCATTAAACTGTCAAAGTGAATGCATCATGTCAGGGTTTCCCCTGAGCTCATATGAGATAAAATCATCCACGCTATGGTGTTATGAACAGCCCTGATAGAGTTCTCTTTCTCAATCTCAGATCTTTATGTAGGTGCAGCGTCACATTAAAGTAAGTAATGGAAAAACTATATTCACAGATGTATTTGTCCCCTACTGATTCATTTCACAACTGAAAGCATACAGTATAGAGGGGAAAATTAAGAAACTAAAACATTAAAATAAATAAAAACATGCATCAAATTGATCAAAAGAATTTTATTTCAAAGAAATGCCCATTTGAACTTTTTATTCTTTATAGAATCATGTCAAAAATGTGTTATGGTTTCCAGAAAAATATTAAACAGCACCACTATTCTCAGCATTGATGATAATAAGAAACGTTTCTTGAACTGCAAATCATTATGCTCTCTGAAAGATCATTTGACACCGAAGACTGCTGACTGTTTTGCATCATAGGAATTTATTACATTTTAAAATATATTTAAATAGAAAATAAAACAATTCTCAATTGTAGTAATATTTTGTACCCCATGAGCTAATACAGGGGTGCCCAACCCTGCTCCTAATAAATGCAGCTTAAGTGAGCATAAGAGACTTGACAATGGTAGTGTATGTCAGTAAAAAAACATGTAAATACTAAAAATATACCTATATTTAGTTATAAATAAAATTTGAATAAGTATCAGTGAGGTCAAAAATAATTATTTGGGTGTAAAATATGCAACTGTAAAGTATAATTATGAAATAGAAAATGAGTCAGTGGAGCAGCACACTTTCTTAGCCAATCAGAACCGCAGAACACTCTCTGGCTGTGAATCATTTGGCGTCTTGAACTCGAGCCCATGCGGGGGCCTGCTCACAGTGTTATGAGCCAATTATATTATGGTTAAATCTGGAGCGGTTTCTTTCTACCCAGAAAACCTTCTAAGTAACAGAATCTCGAAAAATGTCCTGATATTTTTCAGCAGCGCACAGAAAAGGAATAATATATCTAAGCAGCCCAAAAATAACATTGCTGTCTTGATCTTTCGATCTTCTAATCACAAAGGTGACAGCTGAAATCCTCTCCGCTCTGTCTGTAATCACAACTCTCTCTGTTTGCAGGGGGCTGACTGTGGCGAGGGAGTAAGTCGGAGGGAAATATCCTGTGTAGTGCACTGGGGTTCTCTTTCAGGTCCTCCTCAGCCCGTTCCAGTAGAGGATGCAATGTGTGTGGGAAATTCACAGAGCAAAGTCAGCGAGATGGAGTTACTGCAGCCCTGCACGATCCCTTGTCCAGGTCTGCATCTCACAAAACACAAAGCGAAATAATTACACCGTGACTACTTGATGGTGACATTTATCTAAATAAAGGGTTAATTAGTGATAAGGATAGGGTTAATTGCTTTTAATTAATCACATATGCCTTTAGGCTACTGCTCATTGGCTGTAATTTCTGTCAGGAGAATGTCACCTAACCAAATGGTCACCATGGAGTTCGTGTCAGCTGCTGTGTTTGGATGGGAGGAGTTTTGAGACGTGGGGTCGACAGGCTCGTTCTAGAGCCGTTGTCACGCAGGTCCCGGAGAACCAGGACACCTGTCCCAGCCAGATGTATGAGGCACGGCCATGCCAAGGTTTGTGGGAAGCCATACATGAGGTTGAGGTTGTCACCGAAAACTGGTGTAACGGCTGACTAAAACATTCAGCTTTGCCTGTAGTGCTAAATAATATAGAAACTATTTCAAACAAGTTATTTCTGATTTGTGTTTTAACTCAATGAGAGTGAAATGAAACTGTCTTAAGGGGCCACACACTCTTATATTATTTCATATAGATTGGTATTTGGCCAATCACAACAAATCGACCCTTTCAGGAAGGCGGGGCTTAGAGGAAAAACAATAATGTACAGTATGTGGAAAATAATGTTTTTTTTAACAGTGTTTTGTGAACTTTAAACCGCATAAACATTGCATTATAGCAAATGGTGTATTTTATGTTGAGAATGAAGACATGAAAATATCTTGAGCTTGTGTTACAGTACCTTATTTGAAACATTTACCCAAAAGCTCATCCAGATGGAAGCAGAAGTTCTAAAATTCCTCTGTTTAAAAGAACAAGATACTTGTTTTTCCTTCTTATAAACTCCTTACCCTACTCGCCTCGAACAGTTCCAAGCTGTTGTTTTGCCAAGCTGTTATTTCCTCTCTAGCTGTTTGAGAAAATAGCATTAAGATGGAGAAGTGGTAGACAGGAAGTGTTGTTCCGCCACTAAACCAGAAAAGCACTTTAGTGTGTTTTTGTCTGTTTTTTCAGGAGGAACATGTCTTAGTTATGAATGGATGACCGGTGAATGGAGGCATAATCGCAGACTGGTGTGGTGCCAGCGCTCTGATGGTGTCAACGTCACAGGTGTGCACTACAATAAGGCAGCGTTAATCCTTAAAATAGTATCATTAGTAATCAACATTATATCTTATTTCAGGGCTTTTTTTGGCATGTAAAGCACTTGGAAAAACATAACGTCAGATTTTAATTTTAGCCGAACGTAATTAGTGTTTCTGTACATTAGGAGGCTGCATTGCTCTGAACCAGCCCTCTGCTGTACGACAGTGTCACCCTCCCTGCACCAAACCCTTCTCCTTCTGCACACAGGTAACACAGAACACTTTCAACACACTCGCATTCATCTCACAAAGAATGTCAAATATTATTATTATTATTATTATTATTTGTGACAAAATTATTTTTATGACAATTAAGCCCAAATTAAGAAAAACTCCCAGTACAGTTATTGTTGATTAAAAGTCATGGTCATAATTGAAATCAAGCTGAAACAATATTAACAGAAAGTACTAAATTACTAGAAAAAATAAATAAAATAATTAAAGCTATAGAAGAATCTGCACATAACAATTACTAAAACTTAAAATTAAAAAAAAAAATGGTGCATAAAAATAAAAGCCAATACAAATGATCAATAAACAGAATATAAATAATACTTAAAAAAAACCCTGTGTATGGATGTGTTGATCATTTTTATTCCTATTTGGTTAGATGCATTGCTATAACGCATGAAAGTAATACCAACATTACTGTTGTAATATAGTATAAATGTCTTAGGAAGTATAAAATAGGGAAGTGAAATATAATATGGACATGTTCTTGTTCTTGATAATACAGTTGCTGTGAAACCATGGCTTTGGATGCGTTAATTACAATAATGTAACATTTACCAGCAGTGAATCCTATTTTAATATCGATGAGCTATGACAGATCCTGAGAGTTTGTAAAGTGTGGGATCATTTGGCAGTCTGTTATGGTGAGATGTAAATACCTTCATTATCACATATCACAACTTCATCCTGTAACGCCACGCAATTAATAACTGTACGTCTGCATATGCAGAACGTAGCACATCTCAGTATCCATCTGTCAGCATGCCATCACTCTGATGATGTTTCTCATAAACTCTCTCTGTCTTTCTGTCAGAATGGAGTCTGTGGTTGTGAGAAGGGCTTCACGGAGGTCATGACCTCTCACGGGTTCCTTGACTACTGTACCAGAACCCCAGGGCTGGATCATAAGAAGGCAGACGTAAAGACCACCGCAGGCCGTCTTCGACCAGAGCACGCCCGGAACAAGAACCACATTAAGGACTGGGCGCTGCAGCCTCTTGGACCAGGTGCCACTAACACCCATATGCTTTCGTACAGAGTGCTGCAATGAGTTTTTTAAAGCTAACTTGGAACATGCATTAGCATGTTGTAGCCATGATGGGAAATAACGGCATTATAAATAAACACTGCTAATATACACTGAATAAATCAAGAAATCACTGCTGTCTTGTCTCCTCCTAAGGCTGGGACTCTAAACAATGTTCTGCGTTCATCAATGCAGCAAAAGACAGATAGCATGCTTTGCTCTAACTTTCACCATGGTGTTAGAACTGATACATCATCGTCGCTTGCAAAAACATGTTTTTTTACACCTGCAGAGAAAGGTTTACCAAAAAAATTACTGTTCTTTTTCATGTTCTGGGGGTTTGTGGATGCACCGATTATAGCACTTAAAAATGAGAAAATATTCTTGATGTGTAACCTTTACTTACTGCATCCATTAAAGTTTTATCTGGAATAGTTTTCAAAAACGGGATGAGGTAAAAGCACACTAGTGAGTCAATGATTTAACCTATTTAATGTCCTGACAACCAAGGTTCAATCAATCAAATACAATATCATCCTTGCAGCACTCTGTTATTCTCTTGTTTGATTGACAGCTAGTGGTCAAGAGTCCGTTTTCTCAACCAGAATCAAGTCAGAATGATTTACAAAGCTGTACTTTGTGAGCATTACTGTTTATTTTGATCGACAGATGGCCGTGTCAAGTTGTGGGTATATGGACTGATGGCAGCTGGGTTTGTTGTGATCCTCCTCCTCATCATTATGTCCTTCCTCCTGTGGTGAGACTGATTTTTACATTGCTGCACTAGTTTAATGTTCTTTATATTATTCTCTTCCTTCTCACACAATAAAACAATCAGGGTCCTAATCACCCTCCCGTCGGTTTATTTTGCTATAATGACCGCCTGACTGAATATTATCCCTAAAAGGAACAACTGGCATATGTTTTAAGCGAGAAAAAAAAAGTACATTTCATATATGCAACATGGCTATGTATGTTCTGCACTCTAGTGGTGATAGTTTAAACTGCACCAAATTATGAATCAAGGTGGTTGTTGTGATTTTACACATATGCTGCTTTTAATTTCAGTAAAAACCCAGAGGACAGTCCCAGCAGCAGTCCACAGAAGGCACTGGCTCTGGCGTATGATGGGGACGTGGATATGTGAGCCCACCATGAGTATGCAATGCTAAAATACATGTCTGGCATCCTTCAGACCACAACGTAAATGTTTACAGCAACGCACGAGCTGAGCACGACAATGAGCCAGACCAGAGACGGTGCTGACTGGATGTTTAAACAGCACAAAGACTAAAAGCAAGGCTGTCTAAAGAACTATTGAGGAACTGCACAGAGGAAAATGTCATACAGCCAAAACAGCATGTGGCATCATGTCTACAGTACCATAGCGTGAGTGTGTGTGTCCGTATGTTTGTGTAGGTGTATGCCTATTATGAGGAAATAGTTCTGTTCATGTTAAAGGAATTGTTCACTCATAAATGTTTTTTCATCCCGTTCTTTCATCCTAAATCTGTATGGCTTTCTATCTTCTGTGAAACAGAAAAGGGAATTTCTTTTTCATAGAGCCAGTTCTATAAACTACTTCTATGATGATTGTGTGTCCTTTTTGAAATCAGCATTTAGTGTAAATGCATGAAACAGAACATCCTTAAAACATTTTCATAAAAGTCTTTTATGTTCTGTAGAAGAAAGGAAGTCATATAATCACAAAAGAAGGAGACAATAACAGAATTGTTTTTCTTTTCATTTCATATTTTGGGTGAACTATGCCTTTAATGATCCCTAAAAAGGGATGGTTTCTGATGCACTATATTAGTGCCATCTTAAGTGCCATATTTATTCACTTATTTATGTTCTAAAACCTACATAGCCTTTCAGATAGCCTCCTTATTAGGTGTAAAACGCTTCTTTTGAATTCACCCTGATAAGCTGCAGTTAAACTCTTTGTTATCCTTGTGACATGTTCTTTTGTAATGTGTGTGCTGTGAGTATTTTCTATCTGTGTCTTCGAGTGGTTTATAAATAAATCTGGATCTCAGAGAGGAATCTTATATTTAGATAAGCAGTGTTTCATGCGGTAGGACTTTCGCATGCCGCGTTTCGGTCTCTGGTTGTGCTGTTTGAAATTTCTCTCCATCTTTGTGGTTCTGGAACGGTGCTGCTTTCATTTGTGATCAGTATCAATACACTGAGCCAAATTCTATGGGCCAAGCCCAGATTGTCATACTCCTCTAATGAATTTTAATTAGAGTGTGCATTAGTTACGACAGATGAGATCAAATGAGGGAAACGCAGGTGCTATACAGCTGCATTCAGGTTCTTGGGCCAGTAGGTGGCAGTAGTATACAACTATAGAAACTTTAACTGTCAGGTTGTTGCTTGGTGGTATTCTGATGCTCTATAATCATAAGACAAGGAATTATCAGTTTTAAGCATTAGTGGTCATGCAGTTTACAAATAATATGTATTATTTATATAATAATCTATAATGATATAATAATATGTATATACAACTGAATATCTAATACAAATATTTAACATTTGTCACATTTATTAACAGAATTGTGTGTGTGTTTACGTGTAAGCAAAAGTTTCTTTTTTTAGCCATTTAAGGTAGATTGTTTCATTAATATAATTTAATTATATTGAAGTTAAAGTAATTTATTAATTTAAGTTTAAATCACGCTTCAAACTAAAAAAAAAAATACACATACAAAAAAATTAATTACATATGCGTCTGTGTCTTTTTGGCAAATTGTGTTTTGCATCTTTTTATTTTTTCCTCTCATTTCAAAAATGTTGCAGAATTATATTAATGATTCAAACCCATTCGTTGTTTTTTATACAATGAATATTGCAAACTGATTTCTCATTCTCAATCTTGTTGGTTTATATACAGATTCATCAGAAATGCCTGGACAGGGTTGATGTCAGTGATGCCAAATGTAAAAAGTGCATCTGTGCACTTTTGCATCAACTATCACTTTAAGTGTGCCTATAACATTTATAAATGTGTGTGTGCATGCAATCTTTTTAGCATCTGCATGCTATTAAATACTGGATTGTTGGCATAAATGCATGACAGAAAATTCAATCAGCAAATGTGATTGATTTGGAAAGTTGTTGACCGAGCGCGAGGTGTTTGAGTGAGTTTTCTTCGCACCTCGCTTTACATCAGGTCACTGATAAGGTTTTCCAACAGCCCAGATTTCGAAATTAGATTCATTGATTTACCAGAGGAGGTAAACGACTTTTTACTACTCTCGAAGGAAAATATTGTAGGTTATTTGGACCTTGAATTATTTTCTGTCTAGCTAAATTCAGCCAAAGATGATCAAATTACCCATTACAGGCAAATGGGCGGCCCACAGCAGCAGTCTTTTTGCATCAAAATGTATTTTGTCTCTCACAATCTGGTTACTGTTGAAGGACAACATTAATTTTACATGTCCGTTTTTGCGACACTGGATCAGATGTTCCAAGGCCTTTTTTCTAGATATGTGGTTGTTTTAGACACAGTTAACTAATTTAATTTAGTTTTCGGTCAAACAGAAGACCTCTCATCTCCTCATTCCTCCACTCTCGTCCCCTCCCCTCCCTTTCGCTCCTCTATCAGTGAAGAAGTGCATTAGAGAGCTCTCGTTCTCGCTTGTGTCTCTGTGCGCCTTATCAGATGAGATAAGCTTGAGTGCTGAGGTTCTAATATGGTTCCAGCCCAGCGGGATTCTCCTCACGTGCCCAAGAACAACAAACACATACATCACTGCACCTCGAGATCAGCTCCACAACAACACAGACGCTGCCCAAATCAACCACTTTCTTAAGCATCAAGATCCCGGTTTACCGAAAGCATCTGAGATTGCACAGCATTTGCACTTAAAGGGATAGTAAATTCTGGCATAACTCACTCACCCTCAGATCACTCCAAACCTGACGTTTTCATGTCAACACATGCATTTTGACCAAAATCGATCGATCAGATTCAGCATAAGCAGTGCTAACAAATATGAAATGTCACAATGCTAATATTGATGGTTGTCTCAAATACTTTTCAAATTTTAAACAAGCTTTTATTTTGGTTTTGAGGTTTACAGGCACATTGTTTATAAATGCAATCAATCTGAAACATGCAGCTCACATATTTACTTATTAATTGTAGCATTAGCAATTTGGCAGAAATGTTTAATACATTTCCCCTAAAAAGACTCTTATCTCACATTTTTGCATCTGTCTTTATAATGAATATCTAGATATAGGCCTACTCAGAATTGCAAGATTTAAAATAGGAAACGCAAGGAAAAAGGTCAGGCTTTTTATCTCACAATACTGCAATTTGAAATCTTATAAATCCTAATTTTGTGGTACTTTTTCATCTTTAATGGTGCTTTGTTGTTGTTGTTTTATTAACTATAATCCTTATTCACTTTCATTTTCCAAATTAAAATAACAAACAGTATGAATTGTTTAATATATTTTTGTGGAGGTTTCACAGAAGAGCTATGGGTTATATCTGACGTGAGGATGAGTGAATGACAGAATTATCACTTGTGGGTTAATTATTCTTTTAAAAGCTTGTCTTACTTCTGTTTAGTCGTTTGCCATTTTAGTCCTTTTCCTGTGCCCCCGAACACTATTGGTTAAATCAGTGTTTGTGTTTTGTACTGACAGAACACTTAAAACAAACAAGGTTTTAAAAAAGCCACAGAGCTACAGTAAAGAAAAAGCATTTTACATCCTAAACATCGACCAGGATACAGTGCATAAAAACACCTGCCCCAGCAACAACAAGCTTTACCTTACACTTTCTAGAGGGCGGCTCACCTTCCAAATATTAGTAAACCATTAGAAAACACAAACACTAAGTGGAAGGCCAGTAATGAAAGAGATAAAAGAAAGTGGCAGAGCGAAGAAAAAGAAGAGTGTTGGCGGAGATAACTCCCGTCTCTTCATTACTCCCTTCTCTCTTTCATTAAAAGCCTTTTCCAGCTCCTCTGCCCCCGGCTGAAGACTCTGAAGAGAAAGTGTAATTGTGCATGGGAAATTAAGTCTGCGGCTTGCGACACTATTTAAAATACTGAGTCCCCAAGGGTAAGGAAGTCTGCTAGAAAATGACAACCAGTCTTGAGGAAGCTACTTGAAAACTCTAGCTTGTCAGGTTACAAGCTTCTTATGACTCAGTAGTTGAAATAGTTTACTAGAAAATTACAATTCTACCAAATTTACTTCAAATGACAAAAAATAAAATGACACTGAATAAATAAATACATACTAGTATCACAAACGTGGTTTATATGACACATGAACTATATATCCTGCACTATATATGATAGCTTTATGTGAAAAACAGATCTTTATTTTTGACAGAAATAGATCTCCTTCTTGAATGATTTCTTCTTTTGAGTTTAGGTCGTTTCAATGACACTCCTGATCCATTTTACTAAACTGGCCAGGAGTTGATTTATAATAATAATTTGCATTTCAAAGAGTTACTTGGGTGTGGGAAATTTAAATGCATTGTGGTATGCAGAGTGGTCTTACATATGAAGTAGATTTGCTCCCTTAGTCAAAGTCAAGGAGTGGAGGGTCTGTATATATAATTGTTTTCATCCAATTCACGAAGTGGAATGCATCAAGGAAGTGCTTAGGGAAGTTTGCAAGTATGTGTGTGTGTGTCTAAAAGCGAAGTGAAACTAGTCAAAGTGATTCATTCATAAATCAGACTCCTCCAGTTCTCAAATTTAACTCACATTCTATGATGAGTTGACTCAAGAACCTGATCAGCAAGCAAAGTATTCTTTTGATTTAGATCTTTTAAATTAAACAATATATCAACTGTGCAAAATGATTTATCTAAAGATTAAACTCACTCATTTCTTGAGTTGTTTACATGCTTCACTTATAAAATTACTATAGAACTGAATCAGTGAACAAATCACTCTTTTGAGTGTTAAACTTCAAAGAACCTATCTGAATGATTCATTCGCAAATTGGAATGATCTGGATCTCTAATTTAACCCGATTCATTCGCAGGGGTTAGCAATTAATCTTACAACTTCAGATGACTTGAAAAAGTTGTTTCAACTTGAAATATCTTGTACCCCGTTTTTTTTTTGTTTAGTTAACTAGAATATTTTAGTTGTGACAATTGAAATATTTTAGTTTACTAAACAAAATAATTTTAGGCAGCGGGTCAACAAGATATTTCTAGTTGAAACAACTTTTAATTTTTGGTAACACTTCAGAATAGGGGTCCAAAATAATGCATTAGTTAAGCATTAATTAATGGTTAATTTGCTCACAATT
>JAUMHR010000060.1:7005566-7019561 GCA_032361145.1 Enteromius fasciolatus | reverse complement strand
CTTAATTGTGAACAAATTAACCATTAATTAATGCTTAACTAATGCATTATTTCGGACCCCTATTCTGAAGTGTTACCTAATTTTTTTTACAAAGTACTCTCCGTACTCACTTGTTTGTGTTGCCATTTAAGCAAAGTTTGACTGCTTGGACCTTTGTCTAAGCTATTGATGGGCTTATTTAAACTCACTGCTAGCAAGTTGTTGTCTTTTTCCATCATTAGTGGATAAAGAAGTGCATAATCACATTTTTTCTGTAGCAGAAGCGTGAATAACAACATACTCATCTTGATGACAGATTGCTTTAAAACTGCTGTTTTCTCCCCCAATCAAATCTTGCATTTGTTCTCTTGTGGTAATTTTAATCAGTTAGTCTGGCAGAGTTCACAGGCCAACATTCTCCCCTTGGGATCAATAATTGTATTGATGACAGTCCCGATAGAGGCAGTTCAAGCAACCCGTCTCCACAGAGCCACATCGATTTCATTTTCTGCAATCCATTTAAATCAGGTGGATGCCTAACGCCATTGTGTTTCACCTCGCAGCGGACAGGCATTATCAATCACACAGAGAGAATGGCCTGTCCGATCAGGCCAGAGTTATGTGCAGTTGGTCTTTCTCAGGGACATTGTCCCTGGCGTCCATTCTTGAGAGATGAGATACACTGGGGTGCTTTACACAAATGCCGACAGGTTGCAGTGCAGCTGTTGTGTGCTGGCCATAGGCAAAGGTGTTCAATCTCTTGTCAGACTTATGCAGCATGATGGTGGCAGAATATCTCCTCTTGTTTTGTGAAAGCTCCACCAGTGCTGATTAAATTTCACTTGAGAAAAGTATATATTTTGACTTGTATCATATTCCCCTTAATTCTTTTCTAAATGTGTGTGTGTTCATACATAAATATATATACTCATGGCCAAAAATGTTAGGCACCCTTACACATTAATATACATGACTATACAGTACACAGTGGTAATTAATTTTATTAGTTTAATTTATTTAATTAATCATATATTTTTTTATAATATAATATATTTTGGTACTTTTAATCATTTTTTTATTTTTTGTGTCATTGGCATATTATTTTAATGTTCGTATGTATATATGTATATTAAATTAGATTTAATTTGTATATGTTGTGTTTTCATTTTAATTTTAAAAAGTCATTTTAAGTATTTTAAAAGTAATTTTGTTGCTTTTTTATTTTATTTCTTTCTCTTTTTTCTTCAAAAATATTTGTAGTTTAGTTGTAGTGTAGTTTTTGTGATTGTAGTTTTTGGTTATTATTTTTGTACTTAAACTAAACAAACTAAACTCACTTAAACTAAACAAAACTGAGGAAAGCTGCCTTTCATAACATTTCACAATTACAGATGTTTTTATATTTATATATCTGTATTGGTTGCACTTTATTTTACAGTTTGTGTACTTAAATATACTTGTCCTTACAGTGTATTTACCCAAGATAGTAGTGGTAATATGAGGTAACTATGGGGTAGGGTTAGGTTCCGGGTTAGTATACTTTTTATTACTAGTATGTACATGAGGAATCGAGACTGTAAAGTAAAGTGCTACTGTTTTATTTATGTTTAATGTTTAGTTAATTCTAACAACACTGTTTCATTCCACAGTAAACACAGACATTACTGTGGTGCACAACCAAGGAAAATTTCCAGATAACCTAAATTATTAGCTACACACTTTCAATAAAATAAATGATTTATTCCTTAAAATCTACTTTCCTAAATAAGCTCTTTCATATTTCTCTTATCGTTTTTTGATTTAACTTCAGACCAGAGGACATGATGAAGCTGTCTACTGGTTCTTATTAATGGACAATCTGCAGTATCACAGCCCCAGGCAACAGAGGGAACTCAGATGCAGCACTCGATGCCATGTGAAGTGTTTCACGTATAAAATGTAATGCTGGACCGCCTCTTTGTCAATAATACCTGCCAATGTGAATGTCAGGGCAACGCATGAGAATCCATTAGACACGGCAGCAGTAGCCTGACCTGTGGCATCGCATTCAGTCACTGTAGCACACTGTCATTTCTTTTAGGTCTCCAAAGAAATATTCGGAATGGAGTGCTAACCCTGGATCATAAAACACAAGAGACTGCCATGGGCCATTTTGACATCAGCCTCTGATAAAGCTCCTCAGACACGTGTAGCTTTGCAAAAACCCAGAATCTGCTGTAAAAGTGAGTGTAAGACGCTTTTTTTTCATTTACTTTGTTTATTTGGTTTTGGGGTAAAATGTGTGCTCGACAGGTTGCAGTGTGATTCACCTTAAAATTCAGTTCTGTTGGGAGTTTGAAGTAAGAGCTCTAGCCTAATCTTAATTAAAGGGCTTGATGGCAAAAAGGCAGGGCTGAAAAATCCTGCAAAAACAGATTCGTTCGCAAGAAGAGAGAGAGGGAGAGAGAAAGAGAAGAGGGAGAGACAATGGGTTCCTTAATCCCATGCCGGATTGATCTTCCAGCTTGTGGTGTTGGGAGTTCTGTAATTATGGCTGAACTGAGTCCTTGACCCACTTTTGCAGTCTTATCTCTCTCCCTCTTTCTCATTTTCTTTCTTTCTATCTGACTTTCTCTCACTCAGTCGCTCTCTTTCATACCGTCTTTCTCCTACTCGCTAAACTGCTGAAAAAGTGCATGTGAGTAGAAACAGCCGTGTAGATGCTGTTATGTGAGACGGAGATGGCCGAGTGCCCGAGGTGTTTAAACTGTGAGAGCTCGCTCCAGCGGGGAGAATTACTCTACTGCGCTCTCTCAACACCACGTTTGGCACCTGAGGCCTGCCCTGGCAAAGCACCTCATCATCATCCCCCCCCCCACCCCCAAACCCAGACACAATTCAGCATGGCACTGCAATCCGCTTGGTAATGCGGGACCTCAACCACCGCTGGCTGCAGGGAACCACTGAATTTGATCCATTTCTTCTTGGAGACGAGAGTCGATAGTCTTGCTCGGGGCGATGTTTGGTGGTAAAGATGTTCTCTTTTAATACTACACAGCAAATGTGCCGAGACCCGGCTCATCTTTATTCCGGCCAAAGCGGGATGGGCTGAAGGGGTGAAACGCTTGAGTTTAATTCTCAACCTCATTTCACGTGTCATACTGGATAATTTTTATGGCATTGCAGAGTTTATGAGTCAGAACGCTGCTGGAAAAAGCTTTATAAAACACCAAGGTGTCCCACTGTCATCTTTCATTTTTAGCGAATGCATATCATTTGCTTGAACTGTAAATGTCCAGGTCAAATAAAAGAATCAAATATTGTAATTAAAAAATAATAATAATAAAATGCAGAATAACCATATAGCCTCCAAGACGCTTAGAGAAATACTTATAGAATTTACATATAATATAAAATATAAGGTATATATATTTTATGGTTTCATTTTAGTAGGGACCAATTATTAAATAGTTACATGCATTTTGCTAGCCTATTGAGTGTTTAATAGCACATATTGTATGAAGCACATATTTGGCATCACCATATTTTAAATCCATAATCCCAAAACCTAAACGTAACACCTTGCTAAGTATTAATAAGCAGTAATTATGACTTTATTTAGGTGAAAATTAGTTAACAGTTAGAACTGGGCCTTAAAACAGTGTGACCTAATTTATTTTAATTTGCGAATGAATATTAATCTGGATATGTTATTGTGAGTTTTCAGCCATAAACATTATTCAGTTATGTATAAAACCTTTATGTTTTTGTTAACACTAGAGCATTGTAACTAACAGATTCAGCAGAGTTTTCACATTCAGCTTGCCAGGGTAATCAACAGGCAAAGACTGCTCAGCTCCAGGAGCCATACATCACTGTCACCCCACCGTTCCTATCCATGACGACCATTCCAAAGCACTATCACAGCTCCTCAACCAGGATGCTAATCACATCTACATCCTCCGTCTACACATCCTCAAAACAAACGGTCTTGAATGCATCTGTACCGTCTCATAGACAAGTTGAGGGCTGGTGTATAAAAATGTTTTGTTAAGTCCCTCTATCAAGGTTTATTTAATGATTTTATCTCTCAAAGAAAGTATGTTTCTATAGGATCCTGAACCTGGTGCAAATGAGAATCAGTTGTAAAAAAATGGTTGTAGTATTTCTTTTTGTCTTGCTTAACGTTGTCCGACTCATGATTAACTGCTTGCAATGTTCCTTATTTGTAAGTCGCTTTGGATAAAACCATCTGCAAAATGAATAAATGTAAATGACAATATGTTTCTTTCTCTCTTCGTCCATTGGGTCTCATGACAGCATTAAAGTTGTTCAAACAGCTTTGGCAGGAAAAAGCACCTTGCATGTTCCTCTGTGTGGACATTGACAGCACCATTTATTCTCTGCTGATCGTGCTGATACGAAGCCTGATGTTACTGCTGTTTTCAAGGCATCATGCAAAAATCCTTTGCTAAGAAAAAGCACCTTGGAGTGCAAGTCCGTCCGAAGAGATAAAGATGCCTGGGCTGTGGGAGAGATATTTTTAAATCCAGGTACAAACTGTTGTGTTTAATTATATTTTGACAGCCACAAACCAGCAAAGACATACTAACCTTTGTGGTCATTTTATTGCGCATACTTTCTTTATTGGCATATTTCTATTTCTAGATCCATATGCACTGTAACAAATATATACAAATATATAAAAAATATTAATGGAGTACTTTTTACAATAAAATTCAAATTGTAAAATATGTTAAAATGTTAATTCAATGTGATGCTTATGTTTCTTTGTCATTATTTACTAGCAGATTTGAATACATATAGTTGACAACTTCATGGTACATGACACAAGGGTTCGTTCACCCCAAAATTAAAATTCTGTCATTAAATACTCTGTTAAATAATCCATAAGTCCTTTGTTCATCTTTGGAACATAAATGTAGCTTTAGTTGATGAAATCTGAGAGCTATCTGACCTCCACAGACAGCAACACGACTGAAATGATCCAGGTACAGAAACATAGTTGGCCATGTGACATAAGTAGCTCAACTTTAGTTTTGCGATGCTACGAGGACACTTTTTTCTGCACAAAAAAACAAAACAAAAATTACAATTTACTTTCTTTTCTTCCGCCATTTTAGAGATTATCACAACGCAATCGCACGCTTTCCCCTGGGCGGAAACAACTGCAGATTAAGTTAATGCGCATGCTTTTCCCTCAAACTTAAACAACGTAAATTACGTCAAATACTTTAAAGCAAACATACGCCTTGCAATACCCTCCAAAATGGTGGAAGACGGACCTCATGAGAAAAGAATAGTTGAGTAAATAGCAGATGGTTAAAAAAAATATCAGATAGCTCTCTGATTTCATCAAATATTGATGGAATTGACTGCTGATTCAAAAAGAATTAATCAGCTGCGCCATGTAATGATAATGTCATTATGTCAGATTTGAAACTTATTGGACTGTGCCATCTAGAGTTTCATGACAGGAATTTGGATTAATGAAAATGTATTTACACTTGCTGCTATGAAAAAAGGCTACATGTACACTCTATTTGTTAGACACACAAATGTAATATCATAACACACAGTAGTTGTGTTGCACTTACGCATGCGCTTGCTTCCTTTTCATGTAAATGTGGCATCTGTGTGCTCACGCATGTGCGTGTTAACATAAGCAGCAGTGTGGTTTACATGAAGCAAAAGCAAGCACGTATTTTGTAATACTCTCCACAATGGTAGGGTGCCTCCTCAGCAGATGAGGAGGAAACAAGTAGTTAAATTAAGTTGTTATTTTTGTTTTCTTTGCGCACAAAAGGTATTCTTATAGTTTAAAAAAATTGCAATTGAACCCCTGGACCTGGAAACATTGCAGTTGGAGAGTCGGAGGGCTCTTGGATTTCATTAAAAATGTCTTAATTTGTGTTTTGAAGATGAACGACAGTCATATGGGTCTGGAACGACATGATGGTGCATAATTAATGACAAAATTTGGGGGTGAACTATCCCTTTAAGACTACTTTTGAAGATGACTTTTTTGTTTCTATTGCACAGTAACATGTTTTATTGACTAATCTCATTCAATGAATTGCAAGTGTTCAATGTCTTTCCGATTTATTTAAATAATTTAATAATTATTATTGAGCTTCTTGTGGAAAGACATTGTAATTCTAAATCTATCAGAGCATCAAGGAAATGCCACTTCATTAATCTTTCCGCTTCATTAGATTTTCCGATCATAATTAAATGATTAGTAGATATGAACTTTGTATTCAAGCGTTCCACTCATGCATTTCTCCACAATTAAAAAAGGCACAATGATCTCATTTGATTGGAGGGAAACTGAGGACTTGGGGCTTGAGTGTTTCTTGAGATAATATTAGATGAAATTCATGAGTGTGTGTTTTGTGGATATGCGTGCAAATGGCTAAAGTGTCATTATTCTCTTGAAATTTCATGTAGTACTGCGTGGAATCTCGCAGACGTGGTGCATTCGCAGCCCCCTGTGAGCAGTTGTGTTCTCTCCACAGAGACACCCTTAGCTTTTCCCGTTCCTCTCACAGGGTTTCACGTGCACTGGAGTGTGCCCTGCAGCCGCGGTGTCTGAATGTCACAGGAAAATTAAAAAACTTCTACCTTCGCCAAGGGCCTGAATCTTAATATAGACCCTTGCTAAATCCAATACACTGGAGATTATGACCAGGTGACAAGGTCAGTAAGTACTGATTAAAATTGAGGTCAGTAAAAGGTGGCCTCTGAAAAAGAGTGAAGAAGGAGAACAAAATACTCTTCTGAGGTGCTCTCTTAACAAACGCTTAAGGCTGCTCTTATGTCAAGCGCTGTGGTGTTGCTCGCATTTTGTTTCTATTTGATGCAGACCTGTAATAATTGCTCAGATATGTTTTGATGTCCTCTCTGGTCTGATATTGCTGAAATGTTGTATGGAAAAAATAATTATAGAACTGAGTGGTATAGTAAAAGCTAGGTTATTCTCGATTTCTCTGCATGGATAGATATCAGATGATGTTTGTATGTTTATTTGACTCAAGGGCTCAATAAAGTTTGTAATTGTGACAGTCAATAAGTGTTGCTATTAGCATAAACTCGACTTTTAGTGTAAAAATTAGTGTAATGATTTCTTGTGAAACACCACTGATGGCTAATGACCTTCCATAAAAGACCATCCACAAACACACAAGGGTAACATTTGTTTCCAGGTACATAATCATTCTCCTTTGGTATTCTACATGATAAAAGTGAATGATAAAATACAGTAGTCTGAAAATAAGAACATTTATAAGATTGACTTATAGTCACATAAATCAATTGCATTTTTATATATGGCATTCAATAGTTCAAAATATCATGCATGGCACATTCAAGGTATGATTTCATATAGTATTTCGATGAAATGATCCACCTGCATATTCTGTTATTGTCACACCATCCACCCGGTCCCTAAGTTTTAACGCCCATAAACTCTCACCTGATTACTGATTACCAGAACCTGTGCACCATTAGCCACCACAATACAAATACTCACCTGTTTCACTTACTCACCGGTTGGTATCAAAGTCACATCAGTCTCTGTTTGCTATTGCGCTGGTCGGTTCTATGGACTAGTACGGACTAGGTTCTTCTGGAGGACTCTGTTTATGGATCTGTGAAGGAGAAAGAAAGGGACTTCTTAAAGGAAACCTGAACCGACTTATTCATGCTATATCCTGTGACTCTGCACTTACCTGTTGAACAGTGTGTGTGATTCTTCTCTGCCTGCCCAATTGCTCTGTGTCTTTGCACTTACCTGCTCTTCACTGCACTCTTCTGTTTTATCACCACTGCAAATAAAACTGCAAAAACTTACCTCTGCCCCTTTGTGTGAACGTGACAGTTATAACTTCTGTAACAAATGTATAACAATAGGCTAATAACATTAATAAACAGCATTACTTTATATAATTCTTATGATTAAAACAATTTTAAGTAAATTCATATTCCATAATTTGAGAAGTTTGAATATTTTGCTGGTAGTTGATTTACAGTATGTGATTATTTAAAATGAATAGATGCATCTAGATTTTCATGACCGTGAAAAACCTGGTTCTTAGACCCCCTAATGGATCTAGTGGTCCTCTCATTAAACAACCACTTCTAAGTTGTTTTAAAAAAAAACACAAAAAAGAACAATAGTATTAGTGTATGTTTGAGGCAAACTAACAAAATAGAAAAAATAGCACTGAATTTTAAAAAATCTATGTGCCTGTTGTTTGATGACTAACTGTTTAAGCCCTTAAATTAGCCTTGTGTGTTGCTGAAGTACTTTTCACCTCAGATCACAGGAAAGCTTGTGAGGTAAAAACAGCTTTTCATCCTTTCCCTCCTTCACGAGCCCATGGTGAAAACATGCGTTTCTGCTTAGTGATTTCTCATTCCAAAAACACAAATTTAGATATAAGTACAAAAAGAGCTTTAAACCGCGCTGTCAACAGCGGAGATGAAAGGGAGTAACGCGTCGGAAGCCTGTCAAATCGTTGACATTCCCGCGTTATCTGCACAGCGCGAGCTGCTGGAAACGCGGGAATCGCGTGTCTGCTGACCGATTCGCCGCCTCGCGCTCCCCTCCTTTCTGTCCTTTCTTCTGACAAGCAGTGGGAGAGAAGGAAGGAACAGAGAGACGATGATGTGTTTTTCTTCTTCTTTTTCTATTTCTAAGGCGAAATAAGGATAATTTCTTGGAAACCTAAGACAAACAATGTGGTTTTGTGCGCCGCTGTGTGCCTGCACATTTTCTCTGAGGCCTTATCATTAAGGCTAATGTTGATTAACTTCTTAGAGCTCTCTTTCTCTCTCTCCCCTCTCTTAAGCTGTGTGCATTTGGCAATACATTCCTCCTAATTAAACCAATGTCTTCCCAAGCTTTTGTGCTTTTGTTGATAATTGTGTGTTTTTGAAATAGCCAGCCTGACAGAAGTCTATGAAATATCTCTGTGCAGACAGGCTTCAAACTGCTGCTATCTGCTCTCTCTGTTCCTGCCTCTCTCTCTCTCTTTCTCAGACTGGGATACGTACACAGCTGGTATATGCAGAAGACCAGTGAAGCATGAAACCAACCTTTATAAAATGTTATATCACTGCACACATTCCTGGTACTTTTCACCTCAATAAATTTTCAATGGTCACATAGAGGTGCCTGCAGCACAGGTCGTCATCTGAATGAGTGATCCGGCATAAAATGAAATAGCGTACAAGTAGAGCTTCCTTTTAATAATGCTTTGGAAACTTTTTGCTGACCTATGCACACAGGAACATACAAATTTGCAAATCTGTTATGCTCACCAAGGCTGCGTTTGTAAATTTATCTCTGTTATGGCAAGGCTACATTTACAGCATCGTTACTGCAGTCTTCAGTCTAATATTTAACCCAATATTTTAGGATATATGCATCTATTATTGCAAAATCAATATTTTTCCATTTCACGAAACTTATATCACCAAAATATTAAACAAAAACTGACTTTTAAAAATTATCATTTAAGAATCATTATTGAAGGGCCTCAATAATAGCTGCTGAAAATTCAGTTGCCATCACTAAATTGCACTTTTAATGCATAAGATATAAGAATACTGATAGCAAACTTATTTGAAATTGTAATATTTCAATATAACTGTATTGGCTGCATCAAAATAAATTCAACCTTGTTAAATAAAATATTTCAAAGACATTACAAAATCTTAATTATTCCATTGTTTTTCAGTAGTGTATAGTTAATATAAGTTTTTATACAGTATATTTCAAATACCTAGTGTGTGAGAAAACAGTTTGAATGTGTGTGTTTATTTTTTTGTTTTGTTTTTGAAGACAGAAGGTCATACTTATTACTACACCGTTGCGTTTCCAGCAAGGAACACTGTAACTGGTGAGTGATTTTGAGAACTTAAGAGAGGACTCTATTTTCATACTGAATCATTTTTTAACTCTCTTTTGTTGTTTCACTGAAATACAGCTGAACAGTTAAGATGCAAAAGCCAAAAGTGCCATCTGAAATTATTAAAGTGAAAGAAGATGAAAATTTCATATGGCACTTATCATTTTTTGCATCTTAACTCTTCAGTTGTATTTTTGTTTAGGGCCTTGTGGTTATGCTGTAGAAACTAGAAACGCAGGAGAGACGACATGAATGAATGTTTTGCTCAAAAAAAGGTCTGTGCAGTTTGACTTTGTGGAATCCCTCTTGTAGACCGGGTGTTAATCACTTTTCTCTCTCTATCCTTTCCCCCGTATCTCTCTCCATCCTTCTCTCTGTTGCCAAAGGTTTTAAAACTCATTACTATTTCCCGGATTAGAATTCAGAACTCAAACAATGAAGTTAATTATGACAGATGATTACTGCTGTAAGAGCTCCGGAGTTCTTAAGACATTAGTTGCCAGGGGGTACTTTGTAGGAGCGTTCTGCAACCGAACCCAGCTCAGCTAATCTACTGTGAACTATTTTGCTTTTTGTCAAAACAGGAAAAAAAAATCTGTTAATAGTAGTGCATAATTAAAATTATATTTTATTCAAAATAAGCTGTCTGGAGAAGTAGGCTACGGTGCATTTGATCCAGAAACAACTAATAGGGCAATGTCTAAAATCTAATTTACATTATTTTTAGGTTGCACTAATTAACTAGTAACCTCACACGGCATCTGAAAATTTCTGAAAAGTCAGTCTATTGACTTTTTTTATTTTTTATTTATTTGTTACCTGTTTTATATTCCACCAATTGTGTGGAATAGTAACTTGGCACTGCATGCATCACTAATAATAACAGAAACGCAGGCCAGAAAAATGTGTCTATCTGCATACGCATAGCCTACATTGTTAAAATGCACAGTTTGATGCGGCATTTCTGGCTGATGAAACTGGCCAACAGCTGTACGTTTAACAGAAAAAAAGGAAGGCAAAAAAAAAACAGAAGAAATTCTCAATTATGATAAAACGTTCTAACTATTATTGATGTAACATAGCAACACTGCTGCTGAAAAACGTGATCAAGCATCTTTTGTGTCAGTCTCATGCGCTCGCTACCTGACAGGGAATTCGTCTCATAATTGGGAGAGCCAGAGGGGTAAACTCAACAGAGACACTGTGCGGAGCTATTTCTCTCTCTCTCTCTTTCTTTTCTCCCTCATTGGCTGACTTTCTTTCTCTTGTGTATCCTTCCGCTATTCTTATTATTTCTTTTAGTTGATGGCAGCTGTGGATTATAAAAATTCACAATAAAACAAAGTGACATTTCAGGTACTTCAGGGAACAGTTGCTGCCTGAAAATTTTAAATTTCATAATTGAATACTTCAACTACATTATACCTTATAATATCCTGAAAACAATATTTATCTATTGTCTTAAATCCAAACACTACTTTTTTGGACACCCCTTCTCATGTACAAATCTTAATGTTTAAACATAAAATTATATTCAGGAATAATTCACCCTTTTCTGTTCTAACGTGACAATGCAGATGCAATGCTTCTGTGTATACGATAAGGTTCAAAAATAAATGATTCATGCTGATGTATAATATGAATTATGTTTCCATCTTTGTTGCCACAGTTTTGGAAGTGTTTTTGTCTTATAAAAATGGGGTGTACCAATACTTTTGTTCATATCCACCTTTTTCTGAACGTGGAAGTAGGCTTCTGGTTTGTTAGACGCTATTTGCATGCCGTAAACTGTACAGCTGTTAATTAAGATACACATTAAAATAACAAGACACATCAATACACAACAAACTCTTTTGTACAGCTAAAAATAGCTGGACATGAGACCGGAAGGGAAGCTATACATAGAACTTGTGTGCACAGCATAGTACAAGTCAACTGGTGCTTGGTGATAGGTTTTTCATTTCTTTTTGAACCTGGCACTCATGTTGGAATAGAAAAGTGTCATGTCTAAATTGTTGCTGTAAAATTAGAAGCACAAAATTCCCTTGAATATAATTTTATGCTTAAACATAAAGATTTGTTGAATATTACTAAAGTAGTCAAACCTGTTCATTAGAGGGGGGTGTCCCAATACTTTTGGCAACGTATGTCACAGTGAGGTAGCTACAAATGCCAATGAAGTACTTTTATTTTAAAGAGTAGTTCATATTGACTTTATTTAATATTTAATACTATTTAAGGTTCAGAATTTCATTAATTAAAGGGATAGTTCACACCATTTGATTTTTGATTTATGCACTAAAAAAAGTAAAAAAAAATTAGTGCCATTATAAAGCAGATTTTTTTAAGTGATCCTATTATGAGTTATTAATTTTTCGATATTGGGAGTCCGAAAGAATCAGGTTGTTACACATGTAAGGTCAAAAACACTTTCATTTTCTTATAATATGCATTTTTATTTTTACCTTATTTCTTTAACAGCTTCCAAACGATTTAATAATTCATTTTTCCAAAGCCCTCCAATGATTGGTAGATTTCATTTAAAGCAGTGTTTGTGAGCTTTAAACGCTACAAAAACGCTACATTTTCATTCAGACAAACGCAAAAAGACTTTGGACACTTTTTTTATTTTAATGAGTCGACTCTTTCTATTGAGAGACAATGTTATACACGGTGATTTAAAACTTTACAGGATGTTTTTATTCACAATCCGACTCTTTAACATCCATGGAATTGAAACCAAATATTGCTCTTTGGTGCAATTGCTGGGAACCCACCCCCCCCCCCCCTTTTTTAACCTTTACTTTTAAGATGGTAAACCAAGCTCCCTGTTGTAAACAAAGCCCTGTTGTATTTTTATTAAAATGATTTGTATGCAAGGCTGTTGTAATGTAATCCAGACCTACATTTTACCACTGACACTGAATTATAAAAGCCTTTTATTAAACTTTCGTCTGCCTTTGATAATAGAATATTTTTTCCACACAAATACCAGTTCATCCACTCTCATCTTTTTCATTTAGTTGATAATCCTCTTACTTTCAAACATTGATAGTGCCATGCAGCAGGTCACAGGGCATTGAGACTCAGGTTTTGTCATGGTAATGAAGCAAGTGAGACAGCTTTTAATTCGCAGACGATGAGCTCATATCTTTTAACAGAAATAATAGTTTTGTTTTTTTTAAACCATTCTAATCTGCAAGTCACTTTTTCATCTGTTATTATTTCCATGTATATCTCCCCTGGCTTAAAGGATGCCTTTCATATTTCATTGAGTGATTGCCTGGATTTGTTGAGGATCATTACCATTACAACAGCCCCTGCAAAAATAGTGTTATCTTCTTCCATGATATCAAATGATGATATATATTGTGGGGTATTTCATTCAGTCTTTCAGACATGATACGATCAGCATGCCATGAGTTTATAATGATGAAGGTGGAAAAAAATATAATTTTAGTCAAGCTGCAGTGATACTTAAGTCTGGTTATGTGAAGAAGGGGAAACTAGATTCTGCTTATCCACAGTCATATATATGTATATATATTAGTGCTTTCAAATGATTAATCGCAATTAATCATGTCCAAAATAAAAGATTTTGTTTGCATAATATATGTGTGTGTTTTGTGTATATTTGTATATATAAATACACACACATTAACCGTTTGACAGCACTAATATATATATATATATATATTCATTCGGTATGGAAAGTATTCAGACCTCCTTAAATTTTTCACTCATTGTTATATTGCTGCCATTTGATAAAATAATTTAAGTACATTTTGTTCCCCATTAATGCACACACAGCACCCCATATTGACAGAAAAACACAGAATTGTTGACATTTTTGCAGATTTATTAAAAATTTTTGCTGTGACACATATATTTTACTCAGGTGGTGTCCATTTCTTTTGATCATCCTTGAGATGGTTCTACACCACCATTTGAGTCCAGCTCTGTTTGATTATACTGATTGGACTTGATTAGGAAGCCACACACCTGTCTATATAAGACCTTACAGGTCACAATGCATGTCAGAGCAAATGAGAATCATGAGGTCAAAGAAACTGCCTGAAGAGCTCAGAGACAGAATTGTGGC
>JAUMHR010000060.1:6986062-6996834 GCA_032361145.1 Enteromius fasciolatus | reverse complement strand
TGTATATCTATTTATTTATATATATATATATATATATATATATATATATGTATATGTATCTCTGGCATGAGAGCTTAACTTGTTTTGAACCCAGAGCATTCCTTTAATTAGCATGATTTCCCTGAATTAATAAAAATCCCAGATTATCTTTACTCATTTCATCAGTGTGTGTGACGAATGTTATGTCATTTATATAGATGGTAACCTTCAGGCTTGTTTTTGCTCGTTCGCAGTCATGCCGCAGACATAATGGAGACCGCAGGATGGAAAGCGATGATTCAGTCCCATCCCCACTTAGTGGCCGAAGCGTTCCGGGCTCTCGCTTCAGCACAGTGCACTCCTTTCGGTCTGCCTAGGAAACGGCTAAAACAGTCCTGACCCTTGCCCTCACAGACTGCTTTGAACAAAACGCATGAGGAGGCAACTACCCCCTACTTCTCCCTCCTTTTTGCCCCCCTCTTCACTCACCCGTCGCCCTTACCAGAGACCGGATAGAGGAGCTAGTTCAAACCACAGTGCTCAAAAAGAAATGGACTTCGCCATGCTGTTTACTCTGGGCGTCATTTGAAAAATGGCCTTAAATGATCTGCCCCTCCGCTCCTTCGTGTCTCTACGTGTAGCTACGTGCCTGCTGCGACTGATCCCAGACCTGTCTGGATTGCACTAGCTCCCACATAATGCAGTAGTTTTAACATGGTGGTGTTTAGGACCTTATATGTTACGTGTTCTCGAGGGGGGAGGGTTGCATTAGACCTTCTTGTGAACTTGTGGTCTGACGTTTAAAAAAAACAAAACAAGTATACAGTCACTAAACGCATACCCACGCACATGCATCGAGTGCAAAGATCGTCTCCACTGACACTTTTAAAGTGATGTTGCTGGCAGAACGTCGCATTGTATGTTTATCATCATTAAAATTGGAGTAAGTATTAACGGAGGTCGTGCTGTACAATACTTGGTGAAATGTGATGCAATTCACATTATGAGTATTAAACGAAAACGGCTCACGACGTCGATATTTTGCACCAACTGAAACTAATGGTAAATATGAAGATTTGTTTACCGTGTTGTTTACAGAACTTGTTTTCCCCTTTTTCGCACAGAGTTAGTTCTGACTTTAGTTTGAAGTTATTTTCAATGGTTTAACATACTTTATGGATCAGGAGAGTTCTTTGTGTTTGAAGAAATGTATTGTGGTTCAAAAGAACTTTTGATTTATTGCTTTGGAAATAAAACAGAAAAAAAGTCCAGGTATTAGTGTCTTTTCTTGTCTTTAAAAAACCTTACCTTTTTTGCCTGATGTCACCAAACCTTAGAACAGCCATATGCCATGTATGGCTGTTCATAAGCATTCATGGCTCTTTTAAAACCAGAAAACTAAAGAATCATGTTGTTTTAGTGCATTTTAACTTGTTCAGCAAGCTGTTTTGAGAAAAACAGTTATTCTCCCATGCAGTTTTTCAAATACTAAATGTAGTTCTAAACCAATTTCTAGAGAAAGCGTGTACGAAACTTTAAATCAGCTGTTACCAATCTTTCAATCAGCACCACCCCCATCGTAAGACAATCCAGTCGCTATTTCTCCATTATAAATAGGCCAGTTTCCTTCCCTTCCGCATCTCGTTTTTGCATTTCCCTCCACCTCCCCTTTGCCGCCGTTCGCGCCTTCCTCGGGGGGGGGGCACGCAGGGTTCGAGCCGGACTCCGAGCAACTCCCTCATTAAGGCTCTCATTACTAGGGCTCGGGGTTCGCCGCTCTCAAAACATGCTTTATTATCATTGAGGAAGCGCAAAATCGTGAAATGTTTTTATTGGTACATTTTTCCAGTCAAACGTAAACGTTTTTAGTTGGCAGATGAGGATCATATACAAAAAACTAAAGTCTGTCCCAATTGTAATAGTTTTAACTTCTTTTGAAGGTTTCAGAATATCAATACCTTTAATAACTCATCTGTATAACCATGCGGAGTTGTATAATCGTTACGGTATATGCTTCAGTCTGTGGCTTCAAAAATGATTTAAATTAACTTCTATAAATCTTCTTTTTTAGTCTTTAAACATCTGGAGACGCCTTAAGCTGAGATCAAAGCCAGAGTGCTGCAAATCCTCAAATGCCCTGTTCATCAAGCGATGAGATTACACGGTCTCTCACCAACATTGTGTACATTTTTCAGATCGTAGTTTGCGCATATGAGCAGACCTTTGTGAATGAAACCGTTATTTTGTGAAACTATGTAATCAATGTTTTGGGGTTTTTTTACATGGTGAAATTTATAGAGGTTAATGGCTGTTCTATGATGAGAGATTCCTCTGGTAGAAGGACGCTGAAGCTTTTAAGATTTTGTAAGAAATGTGGTACAAATGTGGACTGCTCAAGCTTAATCTTACTGTTTGTTTGTTTGTTTGTATGCATCATCTGTGTAAGGATTTCTTACAACTTGTGTTGTAAGAACTTGTGAAGTTGTACACCAAAAATGTTCTGACAGTTTTTCAGTCAAAGAAACTACACAAAGAAGCATTCTGGAAATTTAAATCTTCTTTAATAACCAAAAAAAATTCAGAAGAACTGAGGAGCACATTATGGCTTTAACTAAGTCTTGGTTATTAACAGCGTTTCTGTGAACATAAAAATATGCCGGAATGAAAAGGAGGGCATCACAAGTGACTGCAATACAAGATGTTTTACTTTTTTTTTTCTAATCTTGAATCCCAGTTTATGTTTATTGGGAAAATTATTTAGGAGCTTTTAAAACGTCACACTGATGACATCACAAGAGTCACTAAGAATGGGTCGGGGGGTCACTGTGGAAACCAAAGATGTCCAAGCTAAACGTCAAACACAAGCAACAGCCATGAGGAAATCAGGTCTTAAATTTTGATTCACCCCAAAAAAAAAAAAATTGTAATTCACTCATTTCGTTCCACATCTGACTGACTTTTTCTATGGAATATTTATTTTTTGGGTGACCATTCCTGTCATTGACTGCCCAAAGAGGACAAGTAAGATAGAATGAAAAGAGTGGTTCCTCATCTGACCTGCGTTTCCATGTGTCCAGTTCTTTATGGAACAGAACAAGGAAACTACAGTCTAGAGAGGCTGTAACATCGAGATGACACCTCAGTTACTCCACACATCCAATCTAGGCTGTGCTATCCCACAGAGGTATAGGGAGTGTCACTGTGGTAGTTGTAGTCTGGGCACACCTTCTGTACTAGCTTGTAGTCAGCACTGAAGAAGTCAATGTAAATGCAGATGACCTTGAAGGGCTTGGAGCAAAGCCAAGACACATGGCTTTGTGTCTGTTCCTGGAAACATACCCTGTTTGGGAAATCGCTGCAAACGGACGTCCTCTTGCTGCGGTCTGTCTTTTCGTATTCCACTCGACAATTGAAGGCTTTATTGTCTTTGGGTACCTCTATGGTCTCCTGTTGAGTGATTTCAAAATCGACAGCCTTGGAGGGCGGGACCAGGCTGACGGACACGTTGCCCAAACCGGTGGAGTTGTGGCGGAAATAGACGCTGAAGGTTCCGTTGCCATGGTCAACGATTTTCCCAGTAATGAGAAGGTTTAGCTTGACCGTTTTGATGTTCGAATGGAAGTCACCCCACCCAAACATCTTCTTAAACTTGCCCGTTTTCACATAGGGGCGACGCTTGGCCCTCGAGAGGGTTCCTTCGGTATCAGTGTGGTTGGATAACCAAGCCCACAGATTCAGTGCCTCGGGATCCGGAGCAGTTTCACCGCTCTGGCTGTTAGATTGGGACGTGTGGGAGAAAAGCCGCAGGGATTTGAGAATCCCTGAACGAGAGCCGTAAGGAGAGACACTTTCCTCCTTATCGCTCTCTTCCCAACCCAGAGGAGACACAGCTGCTCTGAGCTCTGCTCCACATGTCACCTTCAAAAACATAACCAGGAAGAGAAATGTTAAACGGAGAGCTTGTAGATGATAATGTATCTTAAGAAAAATAAGGATCCAATCCAGTCCAGTGGACAAACATAGAGGTTTTCCCCAAAGTCAACATTACAAGACCTTTAAAAACTACTCTACTGCCATATTTCTGCAGAACTTTTTAATTGAGTTTTAACAGTGTAATTAAACATATGTCTCAGACACACTTCAGAGTTTTATAGAGAGATTATTACATTAGAGGAACCCTTCGGAGAACTGCTAGGAAACCTGCTTCAGATATGCTAGTGTACACAAAGTTGTTCTTTACCGGCATTTATGACTCCATGAAGAACCTTTATCATTTATGGAATCTCTCCATTCCACAAAAGGCTCTTTATAGTTGTTTTTTCAACAGTTTTTCACACTAAGAAAAATAGTTAATGAATGGTTCTTTGGGAAACCAAATGGTTCTTCTATGACATCGTATGAAGACTTTACTTTTAAGAGTGCAGTATGTTAGTAGTTCTTGCAGGAACTATTTGATATTTTTTATGTTCTTTGGAGAACTTGCTTTTTAGAAAGGGTGCCTAGGGGTTCTCCAGAGAATTCTACCAGGAATCTTAAAAAAAACCAAGCATCTTTACATAAAATGTGGTCAATCCATACCACTGGTAAAATGAGAAGATTCTTGAGGCACCATCCTGTCAAATTAGAAAAACTCTAGGAAATTGTAGGAATACTTTCTGGGTTGTCCCAAATACTAATTTGCTCTAAGAATGAAATTATGATTTTAACGAATTGCCTACGAAAGATTTAGTTACCATTTATATTACAGGTTAAAGAATTCCATAAATGCTCAAATTTAATGTCCACATTCACACCTCACATGTGCAATTATAAATGAATAATCTACTACAGTATAACATTAATAACATTACAGCCAGTAAATACAGTAAAAGAAATTAAAGGAGACGGGGGGGACGGGAAACTGAAGGTTGCATGAGACAGCCCTGTTTTAAATGATGCAAACAGGATGTAACATCTCCGAAGTATGAAACCGTTCACTGCAATGCAAGTTTACTACTGACACAATAAACACTATCTACCTCAAGCCTAAGACAGTGATACCCACACAGTCACACACCCAGCAAAACTGGTTCCTAAAACACACCCACGATTACTGCTGTTTCAGGAGTTTCACATTATTACTGCAGCCAATCAATGCGATTACACTGCAGGCATGGTGAAATATGAATGAACAGAAAACAGCACAGGAAAGACCAAAGGAGGAAGGTCAGGGAGGAGCTGCCCTACTCTCATTCTCTTCATCTTTCAACGAAGCTCTCAAAAGCCTCTCACATATCTTTTCAAAGGCACAATTTAATAGAACGAAGGAGTCCCAAAAGGGTGTTTAGTCCCCATCTCCCCAAATCTATCTTCAGCTTTCTCTTTTGTTTTCATTTTCAGAAATAATAATAAACCAAGGGGGGTACATATTTAAGAGAGAGATCATTTGCTCACTTTCATAATTCAAATACTTGATGGTGAACGAGAACTAAAACCTTCTGCTGTTTGTTCATTTTAATATTGTGTGAATTCACGAGCCACAGAACAAAACAACTACCGACTTGAAATGCTAAACATGCAAAATAAAAAAAAGAGGAAAAAAAAGTTTGGTAAATCATAATAAATCTCTGGAATAAATTAAACTGAAAATAAAATATGGGGACAAATTCTTATATATTTTTTTTTGTTTGTTTTGTAAACCAAGAGATTAGGGACTGTATTTAATAAAAAGTTCAAGAAGGGAAATAAATTAAGAGAAAAAAGGAAGTAATAATAAAAATCTGACTGGAGTGAAAACAAGGTCTCTTGAGAGAGGACTTAGGGCTGAGCCATCACAGGTTGTCATTTCATCTTCAACTGGCTTAAACTGGTTTCTGGGATAAAGTCTTAAATGGTAATGGGTTTTTGAAGTCAATTTATATGCATTAAAAATAATCTTTGGAAATAAAAACACAATCGCACACACTCCTTTGAGAAATAAGCAAACTGATGGATTAAAGCCCTGCGGAAACTGGATTATTCAAAGATTTACAGAGGAAATTAGACATAAAGCCACGGCATATTCTAAAAGCATATTTGGATTATATAAACTGTTTTGTATCTTTAAAAAATAAATATTTTTTTTTTTAACTCATACCTACCTGTTTCGCAAACACTACAATTCTTAAAAAAAACAATTAATACTGGTTATTATTCAGATAATTATAGGTTATTGCAATAATAAAAGTGTCTTTTTCCATTTTTCACCAGGTTCGTTACCTTTGGCAAAAGAAATACCGCAGTAGTCACATTTAAAACTTTGCTTTAATTAAAATAACTGAACATAAGACTCTACATACATACCATGTGTAAGCAGAGCATAAGCAGGGCAGAGTAACACTGGCACATCTTCATGTGTTTTTTTTTCAGTCCAGATTTGGCTTAGTAAAGAGGTGGCAAGGTCTTCTGTCAGTATTCCTAAAACCACAAAAGCGTCATGCTCGAGGATATAAGGAAATACATGAAATTAGTGTTAAAAACAAACAAAAAATGGGCAAACTTTACATTTACATTAACGGCATAATTATGTTAGCATGTCATTGACAATTAACAGGTTAAACTGTACAGGAATGCATACAAGCAAATATATAAAACTGGTTAAGTTTGGTTTAATTGGGTTCAGTCATTTTATTAGCCTTTTTTACAGATCCTGTGGTGTGAAAAATAAATGTTAAAAAGTACAAAAACACCATAAAAACATGTTTTTAAAATACGATATTAATTCACAACACGAATAACAATAACGCTGTTTAACTTGATTTTAAATGTAGAATTTGAAATGTTAAGTACTTAATGTTGTAAGCGATATTAAACAGCATGCAATTATTTCGAGAAAATGATTACAGTTCTGTGATTCTGTTAGATAAATTCATTATATTACAAGAGGCAACAAACGAAGTAATGCAAAAGTGTTAATAAACACACAGCAAATTTGTTATTTAACAATTAGTTTGAGTATAACTCACCCTTTTACTGTAGAGTTGGAGCCATACATCTCTGTGTGGTGAGCATCCTTACAGTGTAGTTATCGTAGTGCTTAAAGAGACGAAGACAAGCATCACTCCTCGACAGTCCAAACTCAAAGTGACCAGCAATAAAAACTTCTTTGCATTTGATTAAAACAATATAATCTTCTTCTTTAGTCAGCGTGGCTCGTGTCCAGCTGCATTAAATCCTCTTAGCTCTGCTCATCTGGCTGCATGCCTTTCCTCTGCAACTCTCACATATCCTAACACGATTATGTGTGGATGTGATTGTCCATCCAAAAGAAAAAAAAAACAATAAAACTGCTCTCTAAGCAGTCCCCTGGGTGAAAGTCCAGTTTTGCTGCATCCTTGCGCGCTTGCTCTCGCTAAACTGATGTTGTGTGATGGATCAGTGCGCTTTTGGGTTGTGACAGTGGAGTCACTGAGCCCAACCCCTCAACATCAGCACCAATAACAGCACACATCACACTTTAAAGCTTTTTTTATGTATGTAAAGCCATTTTAAAGCACTATGTGTTAACTTGGTGCTAAGAAGCACTTTGATGGCTCATAAAACAGCAGAAGACTTGCCTTGTGGGCAGTTTAAATTTTTGAGACTAAACTACTATTTAAAAGCATTTTGGTTATTTTTATCATAATTAGACTCTGCAAAACATAAAGCACATATTTAGATTTTCATATTATTATAATAGGCTTATTTAATATATATATTTATATAGGTATAGTTATTGGGTAATCTAAATTACAGTGAATGTTTCTCAAGATGGCTTGGTAATAAAAAGCTAATGAAGTTAATCCAAATATTAAAAAAATAAAACTGAACAGACTACATATGTGCAACTGGGGCTTCTTGTCACATTTTATGGGCTTAGTTTAAGTTAAAATATAGTGCAAAGTCGGCAACACCTATGCTCCAAAAATATATCAAAAAAATATTTTTAAAAAATCGTGACGTTTCGAGCCCCAAGGCTCTTCATCAGAGTTCCATTGCCTCTTTAAGTTAAAGTTAAAAATGATAAATTAATTAAAATTATAGCAATTTAAAAAGATGATAAAAATTATTAATGTAAAAGGTGATATTCAAAGATCAAATAACTGTTTTGCAGAAAATTAAAAATGCATCAATTACATATATTGTGATAATGTAATTTAAATGTATAACATTTAGTTTTCCCTAACAAGTATGAAAAACACCAATTAAAACTACCCTTAGTAACATAGTTGACCCTTAACTACTTCAAGTGTTGTATTACTGTCATGTGTATGAAAAAACATTATATTAGAATTTTGGTTTGGATAGAATTCAGACGAATCTATTTTAAATATAAGAAAGTTTTACAAAAAATGTTTTAGGGGTGCCAAACTTTATTCAAATCTATTCTATTCTATTTGCCAGAAGCCAGTAGTTGTCAAATAATCATTAACAATGAAAAATTGTCCATGTGAACATAAATAAATAGCTGCATCTAAATGTTTTGCATTATTACAACAGAGGATTTCATATAGAAGAACCATTTCTGAGTTCTTCAAAAAAACTTATTTTTTTCTTCGGGTGAAGAACATTGCAGAACGTCTATTTTCTACTTATTTCCTTTTCCTTTTAAAAGGTCATAATCTGGCAGAAAGTCTATTTTTACTTGGATTTAAAAAAAAAGTATATTATATGTTGTTATCGGTCATAATAATTAAAAATGTTTTAAAAAAAGGAAACCGTTTGGAAACAGCTCCGCTCTGTGGTTATTACAGTAACTGCAGCTCAAGCCACTCAACAGCACAGACAAAAAGATGTTTCCGCAAGATTTATTTACTCATGCAAATGAAAACGTTAGAAAACATTAACACCACAATAAATATAAGCAGACTTTTTTTTTTTTTATCAGAAAGCAGATCAGAAGTTAAACAAGTAGCAGAATATGCAATCAATGCATGTCTCTTCAATTAACAAACGACTAACAAATCTAATTACAGAACTGTCAGACTCATTTGCAGGACTCTTTAATAATCTGGTTCTGATTCTTTACCAGTGTGGCTAACATGGACATGAAGTTGGGCTTCTGCACGGAAGGTTTTGTAACACCAGAGGCAGAGACTTTCTTCTGGTCCCCTCGTTTAATCTTAGGCTTCACGCTGAACAGATCTGTGGGCGTCCTGAACCCATCCGAATCCTCAGAAATCTCTTCCTGCTGCTCATTCTGGAAACCTTTCTGAGCTTCACGCATCTCTCCGCGCCTGTGCTTCAGCCGAGGGCTTTTCCTCCGTTCCGCAGTTTCCACAGCAACAGTTTCAGGCGTGACATCAAACTTTAGCACCCGCCGTGTTCCGTCTATGCCATCAAACACTTCCTGCTTGCTCAATTTGCCCCGGACATTAGCCGGCCTCTGTTCGCTGGAGGCATCTGAGTTCTGCTTCAAATCTGCATTTAATCCTGAAATCTTGTCATCCACAAACAGTTTGTCCTCCTGTGTCACACCGACACTGAGGTTGAGGGGAGAAAGCTGCCGAGATAATGTGTTGTTCAAGGAAGGTCTCCTCTTAATTGAAGAATTCCAGCCAGCAATAGGTGGCCAGGCCACAGATCGGGACCTCTTTCGATGCTGTGGCTTTGCTTTGGTAATGGACATGTTGGTTTGAATGGAGAGCAGATATTTGCAGCGACGTAAATTCCTAGATATATGCATACAAAAATTATTTTATATGGGAGTATAAAATTATTTTTCATACAGGAGTATTTTTATCTTTTTAGAATTCAGTTTTATTTTTGTATTATTGACACATTTTTTTTGTTCAACTCAGTAAAGCTGTTTTTGACTATCTGTACTGTATAAATAAATTTGTAAAGGTGACTTGACTATTAAAATCTCATGATACATTGTGCTAAAATACAGTAATTTGTCATTTGTCTTAAGAATTCGTTTTTAAAATATAATAAAACGGTTTCTTTAAATTGTTATATTTCACAATATTACTGTTATTAATGTTTCTGATAAAATAAATGCACCTTTGGTCAGTATAAGAGTAGAGAACGGTAGTGTATAATTCTGCACTTATTAAAATAAAATTAAGTCAAACTGCTATCCATAATGTATTAATACTGTCTGTAATATAATAATATAATATAATAATATTATATTACAAATATTCAAGACAAAAAATTAACCACTATCGATGAAATGGGGAAAAAACCTTAGCCTGTTTCAAACTGTTATGGAGTTAATTCTAATAATGAAGGACATATTGGCTCACCTCTGCTGAAAAACGTGAGGTCTGGAGCAGTTTGCTTCAGTCTTGTTGATGAATGCAGAATCAGAGCTTCCTGCTAACAGCTTCCTGACCCGACTCAGACTTGTCCACAATAATCTAAAGATTAACATTCACACAATTTACATTCAACCTTATTAACATATTATTATTAAAGCATTAATTCACCACTGGCTAGATGGGCTTTTACTAAAAATAAAAGCTATGCAGGAAAAAAGCGTACTTTACAAACTCTCATGTTGTGATGCATTTATTTTGAACCAGAGAGGTTTTTCTTTTTTTTTCTCTGAAAATGCTAAATTAATGCACTGGACCCACCGATTTATGTACTTTTTTTTTTTTCTTCTCCTACACGTTACATGATATTCTTGTTAAAATTTTCTCCTACACGTTACATGATATTCTTTTTTTTTTTTTCACTAGGAACTATACTCTATCATTGCGCCTGCTTCAATCATGGTATGGCAGCAAAATTCCTTGATTATTACGCCGGAATGAGAGTATAGTTCCTAGTCATATCAGCCTAGAAAA